>QLTV01000832.1:676346-699217 GCA_003457575.1 Thermophis baileyi
TATTATTTATATATATTTATATATATTTATATATATATATGATGTACAAGAGAGCTAATAGCATGACAAATAACAAAAACACAAGCCAGCAAAGGTAGTGATGAAAGTGCAACAGTTAAAAGTGTTTGTTAAAAGCAAACATTTAATGTAACAAAGCAACCATTCAGAACAGAATAAGCAAATACTTGCTGAAACTGTTTATCCAGCTGCAAGCAATGCCTATTTTCAATCTGGGAGGGGGGGGGTTGCATCACTTTTGTATTATGTGTGTTTTGTTTGAAATTCCCCATTTGCTATGGTCACTAGGATATTTTTTTTCTGACATAATAACCACTAGATGGTGCAAATATACTACTGTAAGGTCTTTATTACTATAAAATGCACCATATTTTACCTTTTGTAAGCTAAATCGCCATGTTTAAAGCTTCAGTTTCATGATGTATTAGGGTTTTTTTTTAAACAGTTTTCTCTTTTAAAAACAACATTAAAAACAACCACAAATACAAAAACAACATAACATAACATGACATAACACCACATACCATATAAAATTCATTTTACAGTGTACCGTATCATATACTTTACTTTGATAACTCTTACTCTTTAACTTATATTATTCATATATATTTCCTAAATCCTACATACAATTTCTTCTTAATATCTATCATCTTGTCTAGTTATATCCACCTATCACCCTATTTCCATACGTCTATATACATAAATACAAATATCCATACATATTTTGATTTATTATTGTCATACTATTATCTATTAATTTTACTTTTATATTCCAACCAATTGTACCATTTGTTCCATATTTTATAATATTCTGTTTCCTCTCTGTCGTGTATTTCCAATGTTAATTTATTAATTTCAGCACATTCTAATACCTTTTTAATTATCATTGTGCTTGTAGGGGCTGTTTCTGATTTCCAATGTTAGGCGTAAGTAATTCTGGCTGCTGTCATTATATGAAGTATAATGTATTGATTATTTTTGTTTATCTTTCCTTTTATAATCCCCAACAAAAACAATTCCGGTTTTAGTTCTAATTTTTGTTCTATAATTTCCTCTATCCACCTTTTAATTTTTTTTTTTTATTTTTTTACCTCTGGACACGTCCACCACCACGTCTACAATAGAGGAGAACTTTTAGTAATCAAATACAAAGCATTGCCCAACCCTAGGATATAATCTTTTTTTCCCTTGCCACCTCATTTATCCTTAATGATCATTACAAATTTTTGTACAAGTTTCATGGCTATGAAAAGACTTGAAAATAAGTCTTCCCAGGCCTACATTAAGTCGAGTCTAATTTCAACCTGAAATTAACGCACATCTTTTCCATGATTCTAATTATTCTTTTTTTTATGCCAAATCTTGTTTTGATTTAAAGTTATTTTGTTCATCCAATAAGTCTTTGTAGATCACTTTCTTGTCCAAATCTAAAACATTTGGGTAAATTGTTGCTTCCATAGGAGATATCCATTTTGGAACTTTAATATAGTATTTTTTCTTGATCTCCATCCAGTCCTCTAATAATGCTCCCCTCACATGGTGTCTCTGAAAGTACTTATGTGATTTGTGTTTTCCTTCCCAGATGAAAGCGTGCCAGCCTACCTGTAGATCATGGCCTTCTATGGTTAATATTCTTTTATTATTAAGCAATATCCATTCCCTTAGCCATGTTACCGCCGCCACTTGATGGTATAGTTCCCAATCTGGAAGTCCAAAACCTCCTCTATTTCTTTTATATGGCCAAAGAATTGGATATATATGACGCATGGAGGAAATTAAACCCGAAAAGGAGAAAATACACGGTTTTCTCAAACCCCCACAGATCATGGTCGAGAATAGATATGGCCTGGATGAATCCAGAGCTGATAACCGAAATAGAAGAAATAGAGATCTTACTTAATAAATGGGCCGACCATAGCCCAGTTAAAATAAAATGGAGAGGAAGGAGAAGAAAAACAGCCAGGTGGACACTTAATGAAAACGTTTTAAAAGAAAAAGCATATATACAAAAGATAGAAAGGGAACTAGATTTTTTTTCCAAAGAAAATACAAAGGAACAAACATCATCCCAAAATGTGTGGGACACAATGAAAGCGTATTTGAGAGGGCTGACAATCGCATATACAGCAATGAAAAATAAGGAAAAAAAGAAAAAATTGGAAATCTTGCATACAAAACCATTTAAAGAAATTGGTAGTTTGGCCCAGTTTTCCAAATTTTTTTGAATTTTTTGTATCAATTTAGTGTAGTTGTCATCTTTTATTGAGGAGCATTTTGCTGTCATCCAGATCCCTAAATATTTGACTCTTTTTGTTACCTGAATTCCCAATAGCTTCTCCAGTTCCCTATCCTGTTTTTGTGTAAGATTTTTTATTATTATTTTTGTTCTTTCCTTGTTTATCTTTAGACCAGCAACCTCGCCAAAATCCTCTATCTCCTGCAATAATTTAACTCCTGAATTAAAAGGTTCCTCAATAATAAACACCATATCATCAGCGAACGCTTGCGTTTTATACTCTTCTTTTTTTATTTTAAGTCCTTTTATTTCCTGATTTCCTCTTACCTGGTTCAACAACACCTCCAATGATAGTATAAACAATAAGGGGGATAGCGAACATCCTTGTCTAGCACCTTTCATAATGCTTATTGTCTCTGTCATATCACCGTTTATCATTATTTTAGCCAATTGTAGTGAATATATTGCTTCAATCATTTTGATAAATTTGTCACCAAAGTTCATAGTTTTTAATTGCATTGTGAAAAATTTCCAGTCAAAATTGTCGAAAGCCTTTTGCACATCCACAAATATTAAAGCCAATTGTTTCTCTGAATGTACTTCATAATATTCTAATACATTCATAATCGGCCTTGTATTATTTCAAATTTGGCATTTTGGAAGAAATCCATTTTGATCTGAATGAATAATTTGATTTAATATTGTTTTTAATCTTTCTGCCATAATCGTCATAAATATTTTATAGTCCGAATTCAAAAGTGAGATTGGTCTGTAATTTTTAATTGAACAGTTGTCCGCATCCTCCTTTGGTATTAAAGTTATATAAGCTTCTACCCATGATTTTGGCAGTTTGGCATGTTCTGAAACCTCAGTGTATAATTCTAACATTTTTTCTTCCAGTACTTCCTGTAGTTTTTTATATATCTCCGCTGGTAACCCATCCGGCCCTGGTGTTTTGTTGTTTTGTTGTTTTTTGATGGCTTCTTTTAACTCCCTTAATATTATTTTGTCGTTTAGCATTATTTGTGTCTCCTCTGGCAAGATTGGCAAATTTTTGTTAACCAAGTAATTCTTGATGTCCTCTTCCTTGATTTCCTCACGTCTGTACAAAGTTTTGAAGAAATTTTGGATAATAGTCTTTTTTTCTTCCAGTCCATGTTGCAATTCTCCCTCTTCATCTCTCAGTTGTTGGATATTTCTTTTTGGTTTTTCTTTCCTTAATTTATGGACCAACCATCTCCCAGGTTTGTTTGCGAATTCAAAATAGTTTTGTTTCATAGCTTTAATATTACGACTCATTTCTTCTTGTGTTATCAGATTAATCTTATGCTTAATTAAATCTCTTTCCTCTTTATATTTATTATTTAGTGGTTCTTTCTGCATCAATAATTCCTGTTCCTTGAGCTTTGTATGCAAGTTTTCCAATTTTTTCTTTTTTTCCTTATTTTTCTTTGCTGTATATGCAATTGTCAGCCCTCTCAAATAATCTTTCATTGTGTCCCACACATTTTGGGTCGATGTTTGTTCCTTTGTATTTTCCGTAAAAAAAAAAATCTAGTTCTCTTTCTATCGTTTGTATATATGCTTTTTCTTTTAAAACGTTTTGATTAAGTGTCCACCTGGCTGTTTTTCTTCGGCTTCCTCTCCATTTTATTTTAACTGGGTTATGGTCGGCCCATTTATTAGGTAAGATCTCTATTTCTTCTATTTCGGTTATCAGCTCTGGATTCATCCAGG
Source organism: Thermophis baileyi (assembly GCA_003457575.1). Classification (NCBI taxonomy): domain Eukaryota; kingdom Metazoa; phylum Chordata; class Lepidosauria; order Squamata; family Dipsadidae; genus Thermophis; species Thermophis baileyi. Next base: position 680,338 of record QLTV01000832.1, read on the forward strand.
CCATATCTATTCTCGACCATGATCTGTGGGGGTTTGAGAAAAACGTGTATTGTCTCCTTTGCGGGTTTAATTTCCTCCACGCATCATATATATCCAATTCTTTGGCCATATTCAAAAAGGTATTTGGTAGGTGTCTAATTTTTTTGTTTGCACTTTTGTAATCTTTTTTGTTGTCTACAATTGCGTTAAAGTCGCCTACTATACATAAATTATCTCATTTTATTTCTGTTATTTTTTTTGTGTAATTTAGAATAAAAAAAATTCTGATTTTTGTTCGGTGCATATATTACCACTAATAAGATTCGTTTTTGCCCAGTTGCTACCTCTACAATTAAAATCCTACCTTCTTTGTCAGTATATATCAAAGTCGAATTTAACCACTCTTTTATATAGATCGCAATTCCTCTTTTTTTTGTTTGGGCAAGTGCCGAATATAATTTCCCTAATTTTGTATATTTTAGTAAATTAACAAATTTTTCTTTTATATGCACCTCCTGTAGGCAGACTATGTCCATCTCTTGTCTCTGGAGATCCAACAATACACGTTTTCTCTTGATAGGTGAATTTAACCCATTAATATTTATTCACAATATATTAATTTCTCCTTCCTCCAGTTTATTGTTTAGTACTTGTTTTTGAGCCTCCCTTTGTTCGTATTTCTGTTTGTGCCCTTGTTCTTGCTCCTTCTCTTTCATATTTTTCTATATCTTTCCTTTCCCTAGACTCTTGTTCGTCAATTTGGCCTTCTGACACCTGATCTTCCTGGCTTTTACTATCATTCTCATCTTTGCTTCCTGTTCTTCGTCCCTTGCCAGAAAATGCTCGTAAAATTCTTGTGCCTTTTCTAATGTATCAACCCTAAATTTCTTCTCTCTCCATGTGATCAACATCCCTTCTGGGATGAGCCATCTGAACATGGTTTTGTATTTTATCAGTTGAGTTGATAAAAAGTTATAACTCCTTCTTTTTTCCCTTACCCTACACAGGATCTGTCCTAATATCGATATTGCTTTTCCTTTATATATCAAAGGATCTCCTCTTGTACTACTAAAGATCTCATCCCTCATTGTTTTTCTCAAAAATCTAATGTGTACTTCTCGTGGAAGTCTATGTATTTGCGTGTAATTAGTGTAAATTCTGTACACTTCATTAAATTCATTTAAGATTTCTTGTCTATTCTTATTCAGTATTTGTTCTAAAATCTCTGCCATAAGCTCAGGTAAATTTTCTTCTTTAGTTTCCGGAATATTCTGGAATCTCAAATAGAACATAGACTTCTCCATCTCCAGATGGGTAATTGCCTCTTCCAAATTTTTGTTCATTTCCACTAATTTATTGTCTGTCACATCTAGTCTTTTTTCTGCCTGTTCGGTTCTGGCCGCAACTTCTTTTATTTGTTGCTCATTTTTTGCTATAGCCACCTGAATTGTTCCTACCTTATCGTCTATTTTACGTATATCGTTTTTCACCTCACCCATCTCACTTTTCACATCATCCAAACCTTTTGTTATTACTTCCTGCATTTTCATTACAGTTTCGTGCAGTAAATTCAGTGATGATTGTACCCCTTGCAGATTCATAGTTGAACCTGCCTTTTCTCCTCCCAACATACTCTCCATTGACCTTTGCCCAGCTGGGGAGGTTATTGATGTTACTGCTTTTTGCCACCTTTTGTAATTGTTGAGGTCAACATGAGGTCATACATACTTTTTCAAATACCTTGAAAAAATTAATCCACTCTATCATATATTAATTATATCTTAAAATTCTTGTTATATATCTAATTAAATCTTAGTCAATTACCAATATTCTATATGATATATATATAATAATATAGTTAATTTATAATAATAGTAAGTAGTAATAAATTTGCAGTAGTTATAACATCCAATATATATTTACAACAATTAATCACTTAATTTTATCAACAATCAATAACCACCTTCAAATCATAGATAACCTTAGACAATCACAACCTTAATTTCATCTACTATTTAAGTTTATCCAATTTGTATTCATTAAATTTCTACAATTTTCCCACTCAGGTCTGTTTCCCCTCTTACTATTCAATTGGGGAGAAACTTATCTCTCTCTTTTTTTTTTTAAACAAAAAATTTTTTGTCCAATATTCCTCCTTGGTTTAGTCCATTCTACAATTTGTCTTTCCTACAATAATAATAATAAAAATCTTTACATTCAATATCCAACCATCACATCCACAAATTAGATTTCTTCTCTACTTCTGTTTTCTTCAAGATCTCCGAATATATTTTTCCTTCCCAAGATGTTGTCCTTCCGTTTTGCACTGTCAGCCAACCTCCTTCTTTCAATCTCTTCCTTTCTCCGTCCTTCTCTCTCACGTCCTTCTGCTGTCTTTCTCCAAATCCTTTCTCCAAAGTTTCCACTCTTTCTCCTCTTCTTCCTTCTCCCTCTTTCGCCGTCAAAACACTTTCTCAGTCCCTTCTTTCTCCAATCATAAAACTTTACTTTACTTTCTCCTCTCCCACTATGTATTCGCCGCTTTTCAATCTTTTCGGAATCTTGATCTTTCACTTACCTTTCTCAGTCCACTTTTTCCCATCGACACAGAGGATCTTCCACTTTTCAACTTTCTCTCCACTGATACGCCTCACTGCTTTCTCTCTCTTTTCTTCCTCTTTAGCAAGCGGACTGTCACGCCTTCGGATCGGCCATTAACAGGCCGATTTCTTTCATGTCTGATCTTTGGGCACCTCTCGCTCTTCCAGGAGATCGCCTTTCTCCCTTAGAGCTATGAAGTCTCCCCTCTCCACCGGTGCTCTCTTCAAGAGCTAACCTTGCCCAAAGGCCACAGAATTCATGAAAAATCGTGCGAGCCAAGCGGAGCCCCGTCGGCTTGCTCACACCAGCGTGATGTCACCGCTGGAAGTCCGATGTATTAGTTTTTAAGACACCAGAATTATATTTGTATCAAAGTTGGTGGGTACTATGTATGAAATCAAACCACTTGGTATATCCCCACAAAGCCCAAATGTTTATTTCATATAATTTTTCACTCTTCTTCAAATTTCCAGTAGCTTCCTTCCTGATGTTCTTTCTACCAGGAACACAAAGACTGAATGAAATTCATAGAGACTATTATTAATTTGCAGAAAAAAAACTGAAAATTATCCACATTTTTATTTAACAATTTTTTCCTGAGACATGGACAGGTGTCAAATAATGTCATCAAAGAAACAGCATCAGTTGTTTAAAGGAGAAGAGAAATGGAAGAAAGAAAAATTGATACAGTACGCTTGAGGAACAGCTCTCCTATCTACACTGAAACCTAATGCACTGCCTGCCAAACTTGTCATTAAAGTTCCTGCCTCATTTATGCATCTCACAATTCTGAACAGTAATGTGGTAAAAGCAACAGACCCCTTTCCTGCTTTTCCATGTTCTAAAACAATAATTTATAAAACTATGCCTTGGAGGGAGTTCCTTTTTAAAAAATGTCAGTTCCACCAATCAAAACTAAGCATAAAATAAGGCAGACAATTAGCTGATAATACCTCATCACGGTCCAACTGTATATACAGGCATTTCCTGATTGTCAATTAGACTACAATTTCCAAAGCTGCAACTATTTCCTGATATCCATACACAACAGTGCCTCTGAAATGTTAGAAGTCTGGCTGTCTCATTGTACTTATTAGCAATGGAAAATAATGCAGATTCAAATTTCCAAGACTACTGATTTGGGAAAATCTGTTCAGGGTCAGGACTATACAGTATATGGTAAACAGGAAGTGATTGGTATGTATTTATTAAGACAAGACACTCTTCTCAGCTTCCAATAACAAATTACCCACCTGTTCAGTACATAGCTTCCCCCAAATGCCTTAAATCCATCTTTTAAAATCTTTTTTTTCCCCAAACTATATTTCTCAACCTTGGCAACTTGAAGTGTGGACTTCAAATCCCAGGATTCCCCAGCATGCAGGATATAAGGTATTGGGAGGAGTGGCAGAGCTTTGATTGTGCTACTCACGACACTTATCTTGTTTATTTTTTAAGTTCTCCTCTAGAGGCATCTGGCTAGATATCACAGTAGTTAAAATATTTGAGATGAATATACTTTTAATTTATGCTATATTAGTATTAAATCAAAATATCTTTTAAAATCATTTGTAACAAATCCACTGGGTGGATTGTGATTTATACAGTAGCGGTAAAAGCATTTGTTTACAGGAATACTGGGAGTTGAAGCTTACCTATCTTAAACTTGGCAAGGTTGAGAAACTTTTAAGTTTTCAAAAGTGCAGTTAGTACATCTCTGCCCTTATCAGCTAATTTTAAGGGAGAGTCAGAAGGAAGGATAAAATAGGGAACTTTTAAACTGTATTCCAACACCCAATAAGTCAAACACTAATTGAACTTCCCTGTAAAAGCCAACTTGTTATGCTTCCAGAGGTTAAACATCTCAGTCAAGAGAAAATTGGGAAGGACTTTCTTCCTACTGAAATACCATACCTGGTTGACCCATCCTCATGCCCTCCAGATGTGTGAAGATTACAACTTTTATTTAACTCAAACAATATGTCCATTAATTCTACTGACTGGAATGATGAGTTGGGGCTGAAGGATGCTCTATTTTTAGCACCAATGTCCTCCTCAGCAGCACCAGACTAGTAAAAGAATGAGTTCATACAACATACTAAGTTAAAAATAAGTGAGCTGTTTATAGCTCAGTTATTTAATTTAGCAAACCAATGTTAACTATCCTGTGTTTGAGCAAATGCAATCCTTGTGATCTACTATGTAGGTGTGGGGAAATATGACAGATGTTCTAAACCACAACGCTAGCCTTATCAAGCTTTAGCAGAGCACTTTATTGTAGTTCTCAGTTTACAAGGATTAAGGAAAAGCATCTACGGCAGCGTTTCTCAATTTTTGCCACTTGAAGGTGTGTGGACTTTAAATTCCCAGAATTCCCATGCTGGCTAGGAAATTCTGGGAGTTGAAGTCCACACATCTTCAAGTGGCCAAAATTGAGAAACACTGAGCTATGGTATGATATGGAACCTGCAATGGAACTGACCTTTCAGTTAAAAGGACTGTCCCTTTGAGTTCTAAAAGAGATAATCTAGTTATTTTGCTTCTGCTAAACCTAATAAATGTTATTTGCTAGACTGTGTTACTACAGTATTATACACCAAGCTAATTTATATTTGTTGCATGAAGCAATTCTATGATTCTGCATATTACACAAATCCAGAAATTTTGATTTCTACAACCGCCCATCTCACCAAGTGACTGGGCAGCATACATCAAACATAAATTTGTATTACTACCATAAATCACAAGGGAGTGTGCTGTGTGAACATAACCACGAGGTGGCGCAGTGGTTAGAGTGCAGCACTGCAGGCTACTTCAGCTGACTGCTAGCTGCAGTTCGGTGGTTCAAATCTCACCGGCTCAAGGTTGACTCAGCCTTCCATCCTTCTGAGGTGGGTAAAATGAGGACCCAGATTGTTGGGGGCAATATGCTAACTCTGTAAACCGCTTAGAGAGGGCTGTAAAGCACTGTGAAGCGGTATATAAGTCTAACTGCTATTGCTATTGTGTATTTGTCTCCAATAGCTTCCAATAGCTGCCTGTCTAACTAAATATGAATCTACCACTCCTATAGAAGATAAGGTAATAATACATTCTATATTAATAAGAAAGCAAGTTATTAAGGCCCTTTTGTGTTTTATTATTAAAAACTATTTCTGAAGATAACTACTAGGAAAGGCTTCATTGCACACAGCAAAAGCCAAGACAACCGGATGTTGTCTTTATGGTTCCCACCATTAAGAGCTGCAGTTTCAGCAACAGCTGTAATCTGCATTCTCCATCACCCTCCCTAAATTTATTCCCAGGACTGTCTGTCTATCTAATTCTAAAATGTCACTTGTCCACTTTTTATCCTTTTGCGCTTTGGACGTTTTTTGGCATCAGTTCATATTTAAACCCAATAGGGAAGCCTAAAAAGTTTCAGCGCTGTTAGCACAGAAGAAAAACATCCTAGAGCGCCAAAGGACGACACGGGTGGGTGTATGTGTGTGTGTGTGTGGGGGGGTGGGTTGTCTGCCATGGTGGGTTTTGTGTTGAAAACGAGGCTCGGCGATCCCTTCCAGCTGCTGCCAAATTTAGGCAGCCAGAATCGTTCTCCTTTCCCCTGGCCTTTCTCTGGTCGCTCAGGACCACCCGTTCCTTCACTCGCAATGGGGCTCGTCTCTTTCCTGTCCGGCCAAGGACTCCTCCTCGGCTTCCCCCAGCGAGGCCAGCCTTCAGAGGTGCCAGCCACGGACGCCGCACTCCCCTCCACACAATCACCCACGCTCTCTTCTGCTCCTGATGCGAAAGCTGGGTGTGCGGTAGCTGGATTTATTTGCTCGAAAATGGCTGGTTCTATCCGGATTTGCCATAACTTCGCAAGTCAGCGGGCTACCAGGATCGCGCCGCACGCGAAGAAGAGTACAGAGTCTTCTCGATGCGGGACCCCCATTTCCTGTTTCGACAGCAAGCCACTTCTATTGGTCACTTCAAACCTTTTCCTCAGATTGTCATTTGCAACCCGTAACGTCGATCAACATGTTTTTCTTACCCCCCCTCCTCCCTCCGACTCCTCCCGCTTGCTTGCCCCCCCCTCTCTCCTCCCCGTTTCCAACCTAGGAGAAAACCGCGCGTCCTTCCTACAGGTAGTAGCTCCAGCGCTCGCCACGTCCCGTCTCCCGGTATAAAGATTGGGGGCTCGAGCGCGCGAACACGAACAGTGGCGCGCCTTCGCTTCTTGCTTTCGACCTTCAGAGAGAAACAGAACAAAACTTGCCAAAGCTGCCGGTTAAAAAGCTCGCTTTTACTCTTCTCAACGAAGTAGAAACTCTTGGGCGGCAGCAGCAGCAACAGTAGCCGCCGCCGGGGGGAAAAAAAAATACTCGCGACGATCAGAAGCCACAAAAGCTGTTGCAAGCTGTACCGTCCCGTTGCTACTATCCGCTGGCCGGCTACTCGGCCGTCCCTTGCCTTGCCCCTCGGCAGGTTGTGAACCGGCGGCTGCTTCCCCCCCCCCTCCAGAGAAAGTGGGGAAGGAGGGGAGGGAGCTGATCTGGCGTCCCTCCCCACTCTCGCCTAGGGGGAGGGGAAAGGAGATGAACCTCGCATTGTTCCCCTAAGCAGGCGACTCCTTTCTGGGCCATGGGCTCCGCGCCTTTGTTCCCAGGCTGAGCCCTTTCCCAGCCGCCTCCTGCTTTCGGATCCAAAGCAAACGCGGAGCTTTTCCTCTCAGGCAAGATGGATGTGACCGTTTCCGAGCTCCTGGAACTCTTCCTGCAGAGCCCTTTGGTGACCTGGGTGAGTTTGCAAAGCGGCCTGGCGTTGCAGAACCGTTTTCTGGGCAGCGAAGGGCGGACCGAGCGCTCGGCCGGGCTGGGCTGGGGGAGAGGGAAAAAGTTTGGGATAGGAGGAAAGCGCCTTCCCTCGTGGCGCCCCGGGCCGGCCACCTGGGAAAGCGCGCTGTCTGGCCAGCGAGGGGGGCAGTGAATTGGGAGCGGCGAGCGTCAAAAGTCGGGCTGTGCCTTGGTCGGTGAGTCTTTTCTTTGGCCTTCCGAGTGGGAGCAAGTTAGTTGGAGGTGCTGGGGAAACGGTTATTTCAGCGGAAATCAATGAGAAAGGTTGGTTTCTCCGGACCGTAAGTTATTGCCAATGCAATAACTCATATTGGCAATGTTGGACTAACCGGATCAAAAGCCAGACGGAGGGCAGAGAGCAAAAAACCGGGGTATTGTTGGAAGTTCCGCCTTTTGGTTCTGAAAGAAAGTAGTTTCTGTTTTCTTGTTGATATGGCAGCAAGGTGTCAGGCACGGGATTAAAAGGGGGAGCTCTTCCCCCCTCCCCCCCCCTTTTTTAAACTAGATAGGCTTCTGCGTTGTAAATACATGATTATATCAAAACTTGTAAGGAAAAATATTTTCATAAATGTACAAATCTTGTGTAAATCATTAACGACTTTGAGTTAGTCATTATGTACATTGCACTTGAACACTTTTTTGTAAGACTATTTGATTGTAACTTCCTTTATACTGCCTCCTCTACTGTAGACTCTCCTTTACATTAGAATCGTGGGTGTGCATGCATTCCTCATTGTTGTACATATGATTTTTATATGGTGTGTGCTAGCCACCTTGTAGAAGTTTTACTTGTACAGGTATATTGCTGCATTGCATATAGATATATATCCCAATTTGTTTTCTGGTCTAGGGATAGAATTTTACTTGATTAATCAATTTCCTTTATGTTAGAAGGAAGTGGGCCCACTTAGGAGGAAATGTTTCTGAGGTTGGTACTAGGAACCAATGCATTTTAAGGATACCATAGATTTTATACAATAACTTATTGAAATCATCGGAGTGGATGGAAGGATGGTGATTTGTGAATAGGCATTTAATTTTCAGGTGTTTGTACAAAACTTGCACATTTGCAGGGGAGCATAAAACCAGTAGCATATGTGCTACCTCTGATGCCAGGCTTATCTATGTATCATCTCTTCCTTTGATTTCAGCAAAACTAAAAAGTGTCTTTACCAAACCAGCATTTGGGAAGAAAGGAAAAGCAAACCAATCTGACATGACCAAATATTTTTGCTCTGCTTTTTGTAGTCAAACACTCTATATTACAGATTGAAACCTGATTTTATTACATGGTGCAGAAGTAATGATAGCAGATTAGTGAAATTCCCTTAAATAGTCATAATAAAAATGTACACAATACTGAATGAGCTAGCTAGTGCAATTCTTCTGGTTGTAGTTCTTGTTTGCAGGAAATTCTTACTCCAGAATTCAGTAATTTACCTGCAGTCTGACTTCTTGTTCCAGGTTGTGACATGTATAGATCAGGCCTCTATAGAATCTGATATGGAAACTCTTAATAATGTAGCAGGAGCAAGATAAGTGTGCTGTGTTGCAAGGTTACATTGGAAGAAACCAGACATGTTTATATTTTAGCAGAATTGTTCTGCTTATAAGTGGCTAACAAAAATTTCATGATAAACAGATTCTTTTTAAGGAGCAGTCGGTTGCCTTGGTCTGTGTGGAGAATTTAAATGAATTTAATAAAGGTCTTGGAAGAAAACTAGATCTGGCTCAGATGAATTTTGAATGGATTTATAGCAGAGATAGAGAGCCAGTTTGGTATAGTGGTTAAGGCAGCGGTTCTCAACCTGTGGGTCGTGACCCCTTTGTGGGTCGAACGACCATTTCACAGGGGTCGCCGCGCGCGTTAGCCCACCATCTTGATGCCACCGTCACTTGCAGGGGTGAAATGCTCCCGGTTCGGCCGTGCCTGCAGGTTGCCGGACAGCCGATAGCGACAGAAGCGGGAGACTTCGCCCATCCGCCCGGATGCCACCATTTGGGTTCTTTTACCCTCTGCGCATGCGCAGAATGCTTTGCGCATGCGCAGAGGGTAAAAGAACCCAAATGGCGGCGTCCAGGCGAAGTCTCCCGCTTCCGTCGCTATCAGCTGTCCGGCGATCTGCAGGCAAGCCCGAACCGGGAGCATTTCACCCATGGTGCCACGCCCCCTTTGTCACCTCATCCCGCACGGGGAGGGGGCAGGGCGGGGGTTGCGGCGGCGGGGGGGGTGTCGCAGCGGCAGGGGGGGGGTCGCAGCGGCGGGGGGGTGTCGCGGCATTAGAAAGGTTGAGAACCACTGGGTTAAGGCATCAGGCTACAAATTGAGAGACTCTGAATTCTAGTTCCATCTTAGGCACGAAGCCACCTAGGTGACCTTGGAGTAGTCACTTTCTCTCAGCCCTAGGAATGGCAAACCACTTTTGAAAAACCTTACTAAGAAAACTGTAGGGATATGTCTAGACAGTCTCTGGGAATCAGACATAATTGAACTGAAGGGGAAAAAAATAGCTGAGATAATCATGGACATTTCTTTTTCTGTAAAAGAAATAGGAGCTTTTTGTGTACCTTCACCTTATCACTAGTATGGCTGCAGATATCATGGATTAAATAGTAAGGAGAGTACACATTTCTGAATAGTCCACTAAATGGGATTCCTGTTCTAATATAGAAGATGTGGATTCTTCAGATCTCTGTTAATAGCTGGAGAATGGATCCCTTCCAGCCCAACAGAACCAAGTTTTTTGCCACCAAAAGGAGTATGATAACCATTTTCACGATTAGTTTATAACCCTCAAATTGTAATTCAAATGAATATAAACATGCAGTTTCCAAAACAAAATTAGTATGTTTCATCTTGTGAAAGCATTTTCTAAAATGTTTTATTTTATGTTTTCTGGCAGGTAAAAACGTTTGGACTACTAGGGAGTGATAACGAAGACAAACTTGCAGTGTATATGAATCTAGCAGATGGAGTCTTCCTGAATAAAATAATGTTGCAAATGTAAGTTAACCCAAAAGAGCAAATGGCTTTTAAATTTTATAAAATATATCTGTATTGGAAATCACTGAGACTGAACAAATACCCTGTTTCCATGCTAGATAGATAGTATAGTGTTTTTTTCCCTTTGGAAAATTTAATAAAGAATCACTCTTAGGTTATGTTTGATTTTGGAACACTTTTTTGCTTTATGTTATATATTTAGCAAATTTAAAAAAGAACAGCACAGAAAAGATAATCTGTCATATTGTGCCAATTATTAAGCAAAAGGGAATTCTTGTTCCATAACTTAGAGCACATCCTGACATACACATGGTCTCTTATGAAAATCTTGATACCTCCAGTTAAAGGCTTTTAGAAAATGGGCAGAGAAAAGTTTCCAACTGAGAGCTTGGAGAACAGTTGACACTTAACCTTGAACAGTTTTATTCCAAACTGCCCTTCAGAAACTTTGAACAGCTGCTCCTGTTATTCCTGATTTGGTAATTTGGACTTATAGAAACTGAAACTTTTGGAGGTCTCCAGTTGTGAGAAAAACTGGTGTGGGTAATAGTATGCCTGATGGTCATAAAACTAAGGTATAATTTAGAAGTTGGGAGTGGAGTCATATGGCTTTTGAAAATAATTCTTTAATATTTTAGATGGAAGACCCCAATGACATTTACTTTCCCCAACCCATGTATGTTAGAAATTGAGTACATAAAGGGATCAGGACTCCTGTCTGTCCCCAGGATGACTCTGAAAATTGAGCAGAAAGGGATAAAATTTGGAGTAGCAGAGAAAACAGCAAAATAAAGATCAAGTTAAAAAATGGGCTGGATCCAGATGGGAGCTGCAGCGCATCATTACCGTTGAGGCAGCAGAATGCCTGCTGAGAATAGCCTCTCTACTTCCTCCTTCCTGGTCACATGACCTAGACGGGGGCTGTCCTTAAGGGATCATAAAGATTTTCATATGCCATGCCCGCTTCCCTTATTATATTTGACAAGTATATTTCATAGCTATGTAAGAAGTGTCTTAAACCTGTCCATTTAAAGAGTTGCGTTATTTATCACCTCTTCCAAGCATGGAATTATCACAGATTAGAAATTAACCTAAAATGGTAATGGATAAGAAACTGTAATGCCCAGGGGAACTTTTAATTTGTGCATAAGTCTCTTTTTTTTTAGCTCCGTTAAGTCTGACTTTGACCACATCTCTTCCTGTTGCAGAGTTTATGGCGGGATGAAAAAAACTCTTCCATTTCAGTTTCATGCTTGAGTTGAAACAGGCACTTTTCAAAGAGTCTTAAGTCATATAGTTTTCTCAAGCCTGAGGTTTTCTTTAAAGATGTCCTTATTCTGTTCTTATTGCACGACATGCCCACCCATCTGAAAAGTTCATTGATTTCCAGAAATGAACATTTTGCAAAGATGTGACGTGTGTTTAAAACTGGGACTATTGGAGCAGCTCAACAAAGCTGGTTTTCTTCTTCCGTTACAGAAGGGATTTTTTTAAAAAACGAAACAAAACCAGTGTTGGCAGCATGCCCGGTTGTGCCTCAAGATCATTGAAACTAAAACCTTTATTCAGTAGGGTTGGGTCTGTTTAACACAAAACCAGAATGGTAGCATTTGTGTACAGTCCAATGTAGCTTCACTGTAAGGTGATCGTGGTGATGGTCTGTGACCTTTCTGGCTAGCTGTTCAGGCTTTTCAAAGTATTTATTTCTCCACTGTAAAGCGCAGGTTTTTCTTCCTCTTCCTCGTTTCTTTTCTGTGTCTGACCTTTTAAAATAAGAATAAACCTCCCCCCCCCCAGGACAAGTCTATTCTTAAGGTCTCTGATAAAAAAATCAATGTATTGTTGTGTGGTCTTTTGCAAAATTTGACAGCACATTTTGCAGGGTGGGTTTTTTTTCGGGAGGGGGGAGAAAATATAGGTATATTCTCTTGGCATGTAGCTACACCTTGTGGTTTTTCTCTTGAGTCTCAAAAATATTCTGATAATTATCTGAATATGAGTTTTTTGCTGTTAGCACCCAAAAAGTAATAAAAATGGTAGAGTACCAACTGCCGACATCCATTACTTTAATTCTTTGAATAGAATATAGTTATTCAAGTTGTGGTTGAATAACTGTATTCTCTTATAATGCAGATTATTCATCCGCATGCTATAGTGGAAAGCAGTAAAAAAAATTATCCCTCATCTAAGTTGTTCTACAGCAAAGGTCTTCAAACTTGGCAACTTTAAGACTTGTGGACTTCAACTCCCAGAATTCACCAGCCAGCATAGCTGGCTGGAGAATTCTGGGAGTTGAAGTCCACAAGTCTTAAAGTTGCCAAGTTTGAAGACCTCTGTTCGACAGCTTCAGGGAGAGCTTTAATGTATGTTTCTGATGTTTTTTCTGCCCTCCATGTGAGTGTTTTCCAGCAGGTAGTTCCCCAAAAGGAGCTGCTTGAATATGCTCTCATCCAGCATACAGATGACATGATCTGTCCACTGGGTCTGTGCTCCCATCAGCAGTGTGTGAACTGATGGTAAACTTTCTTTAGAGAGAACTTCAGCGTCTGGTACTTTATCTGGCCTTCTGATGCCTAATATACTACGAACACAAAGTCATATGGGAATGGGTGAACTGTTTTGCAGGAATGAGTCCTTGCTTCCAGAAATAATGGAATAACTTACTGAGCTTCTCTATAAATACAGGACCACAACTTTGGGTATCTCTGCAAGTATGGTATCTACCCCGGAGCTTTGTCAAAGGATAGCTGGCTGATAGCTACTCTCTATGTCAACTTGGGGAATCCTTCCTATTGCCTCATCATTAATAGATGACAGTCAGTACCTAACAACCATATTGCTTAGTGGCAGAAATTTTGGTCCCAGAAATTAGGGTCACTAAGCAAGGACCGGCTGTGGTGTATTCGCACAAAATCTAGAGCTGTGATGGCGAACCTATGGCACATGTGCCACAGGTGGCATGCGGAGCCATAATCTGAGGGCACGCGAGGCTTTTCCCTATGTCAGCTCCAGCGCACATGTGCGCGCTGGCCAGTTGATTTTTGGCCTTCTGGAGGGTGGGGGGAAGCCATTTTCGCCCTCCCCAGGCTTCAGGAAAGCCTCCGGAACCTGTGGATGGCGAAAAACGGACCCAACGGGCCAACCGGAAGTTCGTTTCCGAACTTCCGGTAGGCCCATTGGGCTGTTTTTCCCCTTCCCCAGGCTTCAGGAAAGCCTCCAGAGCCTGTGGATGGGGAAAAACGGGCCAACAGGCCAACCGGAAGTTCGGAAATGAAGCCTGGGGAGGGTGAAAAACAGCCCAGCGGGCCTACCGGAAGTCCGGAGGCTTCAGTAAGGCCTGCGCGCATGCGCGGGGGGGCAGTGGGGGGGGGGGGTGGAGCAAGCAGGAGGGGGGGGGGGGGATTGCATCAGGGGGGGGGGCCAAGAAGACTTCCACAGGGATTAGGTTGTGATGACTTTAGGTCTCTTAAGGAAACTTGTTTTTTTCAAATACAGTAACAAATTTAAATAATATCTGTAATAGCAAATTTGAAATGATAATTGATAATGGCAGTCTCCCACACATACACACACAACCGAGTATGTTTTTCTGTTGCAGTTAATCAAGGAAACTATTTTTCAAGAAGCTGATCTAACCTGGCAAAAATTGCACTTCCTGTTGAACTTAAACCACTTTCAAGTCCTTTTATGTATTTGTTGACTGGGGCTACATAAAGGAGCAAATTGTGCATGATCACTAATTGTAAGAAATAGAGTAAGCTCTAGGTTCAATAGTCCTCTGTTTAGCAAGTGTCAGATACAGTGCATATATTTTCCTTTCAGAGATTTACTTCCATTTAACAGACTGGGAGCCTGTTAAATTGGGGGGGGGGGTTGTCTATTAATTATAGGGTTTATTCCATAAATGGTTTTGTTGCAAACGATGTACTTATGACTATGACATAATTACACAAAGACATAAATTGAGGCAAAATTTGTAAATTTGGATTTAATGGACATGGCCGCCTTCTGAATGATCTGTTAAACACTGTAAAGATTTTACTATAACAACACCAGCTGTGAATTGGACCTTTCATAGTTATTCCACCCCGACAACTTTTTTGAGTTTATTTATAGTATATTAAAGTTATACTTTAACTTCCAGTAAATCAATTTTCAATCTATACCGCATTTTTAGTTTATTGCAAAGAATTGTGTTGATTTTGAGTACTTAGGATACTATGACTATTAACTATTTGAGAAGTAATAAATAAATGGTATAAATAAACCAACCTGCCCAGAGTTGGTTGAAAGCTGGGTGGCTATAAAAATGTTTTACATACATGCATGCATACATACATACATGGCTGTGGTAAATTGAGTTCTAGGGCATCTGTAAATTAGCAGTCCTGAACTGACAGCCATATTATTTTACCAATTGATTTCCTAATCTCAGTACAAATTAAATTATATTACGTTTCAAAGGTATAGCATGTGCTGTGTTAAACACATTTCAGCCAGTATCTTATTCTGAGAGCTGAGGTGGCGCAGTGGTTAGAGTGCAGCACTGCAGGCTACTTCAGCTGACTGCTAGCTGCAGTTCGGCGGTTCAAATCTCATCGGCTCAAGGTTGACTCAGCCTTCCATCCTTCTGAGGTGGGTAAAATGAGGACCCAGATTGTTGGGGGCAATATGCTGACTCTATGAACCGCTTAGAGAGGGCTGTAAAGCACTATGAAGCGGTATATAAGTCTAAGTGCTATTGCTATTATTCAATTTGACTTGATAGTCTGAATTTCAATAATAACAGTTTGAAACCCATGTGAACCTATATTAGGAATGCAGTAATGGCATATTGTTAATGGCCCAATCCTGTTCTCTGTTTTTGTGCAATGATGTGTCTTCAGGAGGTATGCATTAAAGTGCAAGCAATACCACTTTACCAAAACGGCATTGTTCTACCTCTTGAGGTTTGTAATGGCATGAACTAACTTTCCTTTTCTGATTGCTGTAGGTTGATTCTTGTTTGCACTCTTCATTTAAGGTAGTATTTCCTGTCCTATCTGTGTTTTGTTTGATCTTGGTTGAAAATGTATACCCAGATTGTAAACCCCCCCCCCAACTTTTTCTTGCTTTACCTCTGACCAACAGTTATATTCATGGCATAGGGCCTGTTATCTGGAGGATCACACATCTCTGTTTCTGCCTACTCAGTACATGCAGGTAGACATGTCCCTTCAATTGCTGCTATGGTGTGGGACTAAGGAAGCACAGCTTCTGTGTTGCTATTCCCACCTTTTGGAACAGCATTTCCGCCCCCCTCCATTGTCTTAGTTCCAGAAGGCTCTTAAGACCTGGCTCTGCTTCCAAGTCTGAGATAAGTGTCCTTGTGGAATCCTGTCTTTGTGGCTGTTGTTATTTTTAGGGTTGCTTTTTAGGGGGCCCGTAGTGAAGAAAAGATTGAGAACGACTGCTTTAAGCTGTTTTAATTGCATAGTTTGATATGAACTATATGGTGGCCTAGTGTGAAGAAGCTCGCCTCCCACTCAGAAGGGTTGAGAGTTCAGTCCTAGGTAGTGGCAGATCTTTCTCTCCTGGGGCGCAAGGAAAAAAAAATCTGCTGTGAACTCTGCATGGTGTCAGGAAGGGCATTCAGCCAGTAAACGCTCAGCTCCATCCAGTCACCCCCACTCTACCCCGAATAAAGGGATTACAGGGTTGTAAAAAGGGAGGTGTTTTTAATTGTATAATCTGATGTAAGTAGCCCAGCATGGGTGGCCATAACAAATTTAATAATAATATAATCCAATAAAAAAGATTTCAAGTTACTGGTGACAGCTTTATGCTTCTTAATTTATTGCTTAATGTTCTTTAGACCTTGCGGAGACTCCTATGAGCTCCAGGCTGGGGCTGCTGGGATTTTGAGCCCAACAGCATCTTACTGTCCAGTCAAGTATTTTGATTGGTACTTAGTATATGGAGCCTACCTATAGTGTTATAACTCTGCTTGTCAAATGGATTTTTTTTGCCTATGGCCGATAACAGATATTATATAAAGTGACATGAAGTGTATTGGTTTATTGCATTTATTTTTGCGAAAGGTTCAAAGTTTAGATTGAGGTTTCTCCTAATTACCCTTAATTACCTTACGTGGATCTGGCTGAGTGTTACTAGTCAAAGACCATAAAATGATCACCATAGTGAAATGGGGAATTCAAATGTGAGTTTCCTCAATCTAAGTCAGCACCTGAGCCACTGCAGTACTCTAGTATACTATTATACAGTACTGCAGTACTCTAGTATATTAATGTACATACCACATTCGGAACTGGATTATTAGAAGAGTTGGTCTTTTTTTAAGTCTTCCACTTTCAAAATAATCTGTATAGAATAGCTTTGGGAGCCAATAAAGTATGGCTGTCTTTCTATTGATCTCTTTGTGTTTTCTACAAGAATGAGTTGGAAAAAACGTTGGATCTTTAAACTGAGCAGGCAATCCTTACTGTCTCATAGAAAGTGTTCTGTGGTGGTACAAAATTGTTCAACCCAGAATAAAAAGCAGTAGGTAAATTGATATCTGTAAGACAATCTTCTAGCCCTCCAGTGTTTCATAGTCACCTGTATTGTGATAGTATCAGTCCTTAATCTTTTATAAATAGTTCCCAGGTGGTAAGCTGAAAAACTTAAACATCATGGAAGACGATTAGTTCTCAGTGTACTATAAAGTAGTTGAGATAGGATCATAGGTTCTTGGATTCCCTTCATAGGTTACTCATTGAACAACATGGCCATCATTTTTTTCAAGGTTTAACATAAGATCAGTTGTGTGCTATGAACAAATGTGCTGCTATAGATAGTTGTGTGGGCTCCATAAAACAACTGGAACTAAATGACTAAGATGTACAACTTCTAAATAATGTTGGATCCAACATGTTCTGAGGTTACCAGTTGTCTCATCAGATGAAAGATGCATACTTTGAACTTCCCAAAGCCTCACTATTGTCAGTATAGTACTAGGGAGCAGACCTCAGAGCAATTAATGTTGTGAGTGATACAGTATGATTTAGCTATTGCCACTCAATAAAATGTCTAGTATCCACGGAAGATATATATATAAAAAACATGAAATCCTAACAAAATTATCCTTGGAAAGTTTGGGGACATATCTCTCTATTCCAGAGTTCATGAAGCAATAGAACTTAATGCTTCAGACTATTTCCTGTGGACCCAGATCTTTCTGGAGACGTTATTACTTATTTTCAGTAATCTGATTTATTTTTCTTTCATCCCTATGATGCCACAGGTGAATACTGATTAACTCTACGTTCTGCTCTTAAGTTCACATGGGACTTTAATGGAAGCTAGTAGACCCAGCATGGGCCTGTTTGAAATAAAGGCTAGCTTTTTATTCTTATAAATCATCTTGATTTGAGCAGAAAGGCTTGATGTAAATATAATAGTAAATTTTAGAAACAGTAATTTTATTTGCAGAAAACGCTTACTTTCTCCTTTTCAAGCACAGCTGGAACAAGGGTACTAGAATATATTTGGGGATGATTCACCATACTAAGAATTCCTTGAAATATATATGCACTTGGTTATAAGCTTACCTAATTATGTATTGAGTTCTTAGAAATTCAAATTGCAAATTGAAGGCAATTGGGCTTTGCAACTCCTGTCCCCCAGTGTTATTGTGAGCTCTTGTACAACAGCTGCCCCCCTCCTAAAATTGCCAACACATTTGATGATCTTGACAATATAAAAAAACCTTTTTAGGTCATTTTACATTAGATAGATGGGGGATTCTGGAAGTTGAAGTCCACCCATCTTCAAGTTGCCACGGTTGAGAAACACTGAGATATCTTATTAACTTACCTATTGAAATGTCAGTTAATGTTGATGTTTTAATACAAACATTAGACATATTTGGTTTTTAGAATATTTTGCACTATGATATTATTTAAAGCAATAAAAATTAGCTATCGGAAATAATTTATTATGACAGTGTTAGATAGTGGGTAGAGATGACAGGAGACAGACTTCCAAAGCAGCTCTTTATTTCAGCTCTTGTATCAGCAACCAGCAAAGAGCAGTCTGACAGCTTGCCCTTTTATAGGGAGCTGTCAGACAGACCAGCCAATAGCGTTTGAGCTTTTTCCCGCTCAAACGCTGGACCTGGTTGGAACCATGCAACATAGTTTAAACAGTTAGAACATAACACCCCTCCCCTCCTGGATGGAGCTGTCCAGCATACGTAATCACGCAGGTAGGCGGGGCGTTATGAAGCCCTACTAGACCTGCGCAATTCAGATGGCGGTGAGGCAGCGGACTGTGCGGCCAGGGCACGCAGGTAGTTTTGAAGCCCTACTAGACCTGCGCAATTCAGTTGGTGGTGAGGCAGCGGCCTGTGCGGACAGGTCTGCTGCCGCTCCGGGGCTCGAGCATGGAAGCTCCTGGAAGGTACTGGGTGTGGCGGTGTGGC
>QLTV01000832.1:702544-726937 GCA_003457575.1 Thermophis baileyi
TGTCTGCCTGGCTGGTTGAAAGTGCTGAAGAAGCTAGTCACAGTTCTCCTGGCCCAAGCCCTCGCCGCCACTGTTAGATAGTGGGTAGAGATGACAGGAGACAGACTTCCAAAGCAGCTCTTTATTTCAGCTCTTGTATCAGCAACCAGCAAAGAGCAGTCTGACAGCTTGCCCTTTTATAGGGAGCTGTCAGACAGACCAGCCAATAGCGTTTGAGCTTTTTCCCGCTCAAACGCTGGACCTGGTTGGAACCATGCAACATAGTTTAAACAGTTAGAACATAACAGACAGGATTATATCAGCAGAACCTGAACCGTTTATATTGGCTCCTCATTCAGTCCTGTGTTGTGCTATTGTGTTGCATTCTCGCTTTCCCATCTTAGTACAGTCAGCCATCTGAGTCTGTTTAATAGCCAGCAGATCCCACAAATGCACACATTGGAAAATATGGATGATTCTTTGAAGGATGCTGTCTGCTTGTTAAAAAAATTTTTTTTAATTCTTTTTATTCTTATTCTTCAGACAACTTTTCCTGATGTGATGAAAAAGACACATTCCTAATCCTGAAGGTTTAGGTTGAGTGAAATTTATTTACTGAGAGTTCAACAGCTTGAATTAGGGTTGTGCATATTTTGAAAATGATTTGGAAGAAATGCTTCTGAATTCGTAGGTGTGCTATACTGATTATAGCAAGCACTTTTTTCCCCACCTTCTACAGGATCCTGGAAATGAGCTGCTTTAAAAAAGTTGACTCCTTAATGTATTTGCATCTTTAATGTAGCTCTTTGAAACTGCTTTGAATTTTTTAGATTGCACAAAATCCTGAAATAAACATCGGGTGCTTTAATACTTGCAGTGATGTGCCACACTTGTGCTTTCAAGTTTCAGACCACTGCTTCTAAGTCATGTTAAATATATTCATAATCTCAGCCAAAATGTTGGAAGCTCATATTCCAGTTAGGAAAAACGTCTTTAGCCTAAAATTATAAATGTGATCTTGTTAACATCATGAAAAGCCTGGAAGCAGAATGTTCAGTTGAACCTCACTCAACATATATCTTTTTATGGCATCCTTTGTTAATGATAGTCTTTCTTAATTTGAAAAAAATGCCAAACACACAAATTTCTTAGATATAATTTATATTGGTAATAGAATTAATATAAGAATAGATTAAAGTTGTATATCTTAAAATAGAAAGACACAACTATTGGTGAACTTTTTAATGGCTCATCAAGTAATATAAACAAAAATTAATCATAATGATAGTGTGTTCTTGCTTGTTACAATCATTCCACATCAAGAGAAATCTGACTTGGTAATTGCTTAGAATCAGTTTAATTGCAGAGGAATAGACGTTATAATTAGTAATTTGAAAACCGTGAGATTCAGTACGGATATTATTTGCCATCCCTTCCCAGGGTTCTCTGCCTGTTCTTTTCTTGCAAAGTTTAGCACAGACAGAAGTTGTTTTAGAAGCTAAAGCTGTGCAAAGACTTGGGAGAAGGTGCTTCAGAGCTTGCAAAAATGCAACTGTGACACATTTCTGTATCTGTTAAAACATCTTCTGTACTGTGAATTATTTCCAAAGTGCTATACATCCCATTAGATGTCATATAGAGTTTTCTAGAAATGTAAACCTTTGGTAGCACATAAAGTAAATAACTTGGAACACTTTAAGGACAAATATGTTTATGCGGCAGGAGCTGAAATAAAAATCAAACTGAAGCCCTTTTTAATTAGAATGGCGTGCAGCAAAATTTACTAAAGCTAGCATTAATCTGCTCTAGACCTTGCTGTTCTAGGGGCACTTCAAAGTGTTTCAGGGTGTACGGGTTTTGAAAGAGGACATTTCCAGAACACTTCAAATTACTTGTAGTTTGGAAGTTTTACTCTTAGAAATGCCAAACTGGCATCAGAATCACAAGATCTGGGAAGTTAGCAAAGACTATGCAGTTAGCATAGTCAAAGGCATCAGAAATAACAGGCTATTCCATTTATGGATCAATGAATTTTGTATTGTAAGTCTATGACTTAAGCTTTAGATCAGGGGTGTCAAACTCAAGGCCCTGGGGCCGGATCCGGCCCGCAGGGTTCTTAGATCTGGCCCGCAGGGCCACCCTGGAAACAGCAAAGGACCGGCCCGTGATAGCAATAGCACTTAGACTTATATACCGCTTTACAGTGCTTTACAGCCCTCTCTAAGCGGTTCACAGAGTCAGCATATTGCCCCCAACAATCTGGGTCCTCATTTTACCCACCTCGGAAGGATGGAAGGCTAAGTCAACCTTGAGCCGGTGAGATTTGAACTGCCGAACTGCAGCTAGCAGTCAGCTGAAGTAGCCTGCAGTACTGCACTCTAACCACTGCGCCACCTCGGCTCCTCGTGATGCCTCTGCCAATGAAAATGGAGCTTGGGAGGGCCGTGGGCAGCCCTCCCGAGCTCCGTTTTCTCTGGCAGGGGGTTGCAGGAAACTGTCGCAGCCGAAATCGGAACTCAGGAGCCCATTTTCGCTGGCAGAGCGTTCGGGCCACCACAGGCGTCCCCGACACGAGTAACATCAAGCTGGCCATGGCCCCCCCGGCCCCCCCAAGGTCAAACACAACCCTGATGCGACCCTCAATAAAATAGAGTTTGACACCCCTGCTTTAGACCATGGCTGCCCAACCATTTGGCTTGCATGGGGCTGCATTGAGTGAAGAGGAATTGTCTGGGGCTGCATATAAAATATATAGTTAATGTATATAAATTACATAATAATGTTAAAAGTTTACAATCTTATGGGACTCCATTACTAGCTGTTTAGGGCCTCATGCAGCCCACGGGCTGCTGGCTGGACACGCCTGCTTTATATGAAACCTCCTCCAGTTCTTCACTCCCCCTTGTACCTCTGTTAAAAGACTCTGATTGTACTCCAAAGTTTACTTGGCTGCACTTGTAAATATGTTATATTTATGAACCCCTAGCATAAGTATTACATGCTATCAAGGGCATTTCTGCCCTACACCCCTTTGTGAGCTTCAGAAAAAAATAGAGATGCTGTCTGTTTCTACCATATTGCAATAAAGCAGAATATTAAATGTTGCCCCATTAGTTATTAACCAAATAAATAGTGTCATTTTAAGATGTAGGATTTGCTGTTTTCAGGAAGGATAAGAAGTTCTCTTCCCCCCCCCCCATGACCAAAGGCTACCCATGGTGAACCTTGCATGTTGTAGTCAATTTGAAATGTTCGTACTTCTCCCATCCATTTTTGTAGCCCCTTAGTGTGGATTTATGTTTAGTGTTATTTTGTGTGGTGGTCCAGATGCTGGCCAAGAACCCAGGAGGTTGAGTTCTAGGCCAGTTGGTAACTTTGGGCCAGTCACACTCTCTCAGCCCAACTCACCTCACAGGGTGGTTGTGTAGAAAATAAGAAGAGGAAGGAGTATTAAGTTCATTTGCTGCTGCTGCTGCTGCTGCTGCCTTTAGAAGTTGTGGCTCAGTCTTAAAACTAACTTAGAAAAAGGGGATTTATAGGAATTCAAGGGTGTCCTATGGCTTTCCTAGCTATTTTTTCTAAAAAGAGTACTGTAGTATTGCATTCGGTATCAGTTTGCCTTACTGGATCTAAAGCAACGTTTCCAGCCTTGGGGGCCACCAGCAATAGAGATGGAAGAAAGCTTGTGCTATTTACAAGGGACCGCTGCAGTGCAGTGAAGAGATTTAATATTACACTTGACTTCTGATTATTTTTCCTCCATGTCCCTGCCCCTGCTACTGTTATTAAAATGTACTTAACGCCCTGAGAGTGTGAGGGGCCCAGCACCTGCTAATACTTAACAGACAGATTTAGCAGCTGTTCTGGGACAGCTTTGCGATAATCCATAGAGGTTTCTTCAAACATCTGCCAGAAGGGCCCTGCCAGCAGCTGCATTTTTGATGGCAGGGGGAAGAAATGAACCACAAATAACTCTTATCTGGTTGCAAAATTGGTGAATACATGCAGCCTTAAAATAGATCTGATCAGGAAGTGTATCTTGCTGATAACCAAGGGGGTATATGTACATTTTAGGGGCATATGAAGACAACATTTTGCTCCAGTTTGTGCTGGGAGGGGCATGACAGATGTGAACTTTCATGTGGAGAGCAGCTGGAAAGGGTGAAGCCTCAAGCACTCAAGCTCCAGGTGGGGGTGCTGCCTCCTCCTCCTCCTCCTTTCCAGAACAGGTCCTGGCCATCCTCTTCCCCTCCGCTGGTATAATGCCTGCGTTGTGCTTGCTTTATGCCAGTTCCGTCTGCCACAACCATTGCCTCCAGGCCCTGTTGGGGCAGGTCAAGGGGCAACTGCACCCATAACCCTGCAAGGAAACACCATTATAGCTAGCTTCCTCTGTCACTGGATGCAGTGCACCCATTAGGCCGCATAGACATGAAATGAAGCAGAAGTTAGTTATTTTCACGTCTTTCCTTTCCTTTCCTTGAAAATATATCCAATAAATAAAACACATAACCTACAAATAAAAATACACATACTATTCAAATTAAAAGTTCAATCATATACTAAATGCCACCAAGATAATTCAGTAATTCCCACCTTTTGATACTACACTTCTGACTAGTAATGACAACACAATAACAAACACATTTAATTAAAAACGGACAAGAAAAGCGCATCATTTGAACACTAATTATCTTATTACCTGTGAACATAGTATGAATACTACAACGTAGTAACTCTGAAGATACACCACAGATATAATTAATTGGCAACAACTGATTATTATCATTAAACAGTACTTATAAATATATCATTTACTATTTATTTGAAGACAATATTGAAGTGTTGGGTGCCCCAAGTTTGCCCATATTACATCCCTGTTGTACAGGCTCATTGCCTCCCAGTTTCCTTCAGGGGTGCAATTCAAAACACTGGTTATCACCTTTAAAGTCCTACAAAACCCAGGAGCAGGATATCTGTGTGATTTCCTGTCCCTGAGAATATCATCCCATCCTACCAGAATGAATGAAATGGACATGCTCCAGGTCCTTTCCCTTAAACATTGGCATTTTGTGGGCCTTTTCCATTACAGTCTCTCCTCTATGGGGAGGACCTCCTCCTGGAAGACTTAACAGGCCCCCAACCCTTTTAATTTTCAGGAGAGCACTTAAAATAATCTTTTCTAGGCTTTGGGATGGGGCAGTGTTCCGACTTTAAACTTTATGGACTTCAACTCATACTTCAACTCATTCTGGCTGGAGAATCTGGGAATTGAAGTCCAGTCATCTTAAAGTTGGCAACTGGGATAGGATAGGATAGGATAGGATAGGATAGGATAGGATAGGATAGGATAGGGTTAGAGTAGGAGAGAATGTTCATTGTCTCTGGGAGGTATGGCTTTATTGCCAGACTTTTCGTTTTGCTTTTGTTGTTGTTGTTATTGATTTTTGGCTTTTATTTTGTGTTATATTCTTGATTGTAAGCCAGCCAGAGTTTGATTTAAGTTGGGTAACTATGCAAATGTTTTAAATAAAATCATATGAAGTACACATTTTAATATATTGTTATTTTTATGGAGAGAAGGGGCCATCAAAGCAAAAGTGTCAATAAAAGTCTTAACCTTTCTCTAATTGCATGATGCAGCTTCTTCCTATAGCTTTAGCCTATCCCACCTGGGTATGGAGCCATACTTCTCACCCTAAAGCTAGAGGGAGGAGAAGGAGTGGTGGTGTGGGCAGGCGCCAGCTCGAGTTGAGATAATGCCAAGTGGTGCAAAATACTCCATGAGCCAAATGTTTAAGAATGCTGATATTAATGAGTGGCAGACCCTTGCTTCTCGGAGGAGAGAAGCAAACTCCAGCATTTGGGATGGAATCAAGCCACTTTTTCCATTGCCTTGTCAATAGAAAAGAGATAATATAGCCTTAGCTGTCAGGTTGCCCAGAATGCTACTTTTCCTTCTGTATCTAATGCTTTCCTAGTTGATATAACAGTATGAAGGAAGTCTTTCTCCCTTTTTCAAAGGTTGATTGTTTTGGCATGGTGGATGATAAGAGAAACGACAGGTATATAAACTACTCCTTGTTCCATATCTTACATTGCCCATAACACCTCTGTTCTTCCATTTCACTGTCAGATATGGCAATCCTTTTGGCTAGAATTTAATAAAGCTGAGGTCTCTGAGAGAAAAGAGGCGTTACAAATTTTGGGTTGACAGTCAATTTTGCTGCTTCATGGCCAAGTTGTATCTTTTGCAGTGAAGCTGCTTTAACAATCTAGATTCCAAAATTTTAAGTAGTATTCTTTTCCAGACATCTTTTGAAAGCCTGAGGCACCTGCTTTTGCCATCACTTCCTACAATTCTTTAAATTATTATTTTGCATTTGATTTCTGTCACGCGGATGAATTGTAAACGTCTCTTAATTACAGCTTTTCTTTTGTTAGTGAATGGCTGCCTTCCTCACTTGTCTGCATACTTAATGCCTCCTGTTAAGACAGTGGCCTGAGGCAGGGCAGGAAAAAGTCCTATTGTTGCCAGCTCTGGGCCGGTCTCCAGCCCCACTATTGATGTAGCCTCTGTGGTTGCAACAGCATTTCTTTCTCCATCATCATGGAAATTGTCTCTGAATTATGTGTGCTTAGTTTGCTCATATTTGTCCAAGACTGAACTCTTGTAGGGTTTGGGAATATTTTTATATTATTAGCATAATATAAAATAATATATATATTTAATATATTAGCAACTAAATACTAACTTGAGTCTCATATACTTTAGTCAATAGACTTGGTGGTGGTTTATAACAAGAAAGTCTGTGATTAAGTATTTTTTTTGCATTTATACCCCATCTTCTCTCGTATTACAATAATGGAACAGGTTGGAATGAGAGATTACTGCCGCAAAGTCATTCAGTGAATTTTGTAGCTGTTTGAGGATTTGAACTTGGGTCTTCACAATCAAAGTCTAGCATTCTAACTATTGAATGAAACTTCCAAATATGTTAGAAAAGGTGGTTTAACTTAAAACAAGCCCTATTCAAAGTGAATGTCTGCCATTATTATACAAATTGCTCTTAAGCTTTATTACTTAACTACTATTGTGATTAGGTTTTGTGCATTGTAAATATACCATATTTTTCAGAGTAGTATTTTTCAGAGTATAAGACGCACCTTTTTCCCCTCTAAAAGAGGGTGGAAATGTTGGTGCGTCTTATACACCGAATACAGCCATTTTTGGCCTCCCAAAGCCCTGCCCCTGCGTCCCATTTTTGCAAAAAATGGGCTGTTTTTTGCAAAAACGGGGGCGTTTTTGCCTTCCTCCAGACCCCAGGAGCACTCTGCAGGCCTCCCAAATCCTCTGCGCACCCCGTTTTTTGCAAAAACGGGTGAAAAACAGGCCCATTTTTGCGAAAAACGGGGCACACAGAGGGGGCCGGGGAGGACAAAAACTTTTTTTTCTTACTTACCTCTTCGAAATCTTGGTGCATCTTATACACCGGTGCGTCTTATAGTCCGAAAAATACGGTAATTATCTAGATATAATGAATATGTTACTTTGCCTGATCTACATGCTGATATAGTGGGATGATCTAGGACAGTGTTTTGCAACCTTGGCCATTTTAAGATGGGTGGACTTTAACTCCTAGAATTCTGGGAGTTGAAGTCCACCCATCTTAAAGTGGCCAAGGTTGAGAAACATTGATCTAAGAAGTTATGTTCAGACTGGTGTGAACTAGCTCTTCAGTCATTTCTAAAAGTGGACAATAAGCACCACTATTGCTTGCTAAGTGATTACTAGTTTGATTATTTAAAAAAATCACATTATTTCATCTACAGACTATATTGATACTATTCACTATCATTAATTTTGATCTAGACAATGTTACCGAACCCTGGCAAAATCCAGCTGTGTGACCTTGAAGTCCATACATCTCAAACTCACCAAAGGTTGAGAAATAACTGATCTAGATGAAAGCTGCAGCCTAATGTGAATGATATATAAGCCAATTGGTATATAATTAATTATACAACTTGTATGATTTATAGTGCGCAGATGGAAAATGGAATTTTAAAATGATACCCCATCAATGAAAACTCAGTATATGTAGTGAAACAAGGACACGGGGAAGAAGATTGTGTCAGCCTTGTGAGTTTAGAAACCATGAAAAGTTGGGCCTGTTTTAGTATTTGGATGGGAGATCACCAGGGAATGCCAGGACTGTGGATTAGTTTGGGAAGTAGTACAGATACTATGTACACATTGAAACTACCACACTGAGAAAAAAGACTAGACTACATTACACTAACATTTCTGAACTATCATCATTCAGTGCCTGCTACAACATTGATACTTTTCAGAAATATCAGACTACAACTCTGACAACTCTTGGAGAGCACAGGAGTTACCCTGTTTCCCCAGGGGTGAAATGCTCCCGGTTCGGGCGTGCCTGCGGGTCGCCGGACAGCCGGTAGCGACGGAAGCGGGAGACTTCGCCCACCCGCCCGGACGCCGCCATTTGGGTTCTTTTACCTTCTGCGCATGCGCAGAGGGTAAAAGAACCCAAATGGCGGCGTCCGGGCGGGTGGGCGAAGTCTCCCGCTTCCGTCGCTACCGGCTGTCCGGTGACCCGCAGGCACGCCCGAACCGGGAGCATTTCACCCCTGTGTTTTCCCCAAAATAAGACATCCCCTGATAATAAGCCCAATTGGGCTTTTGAGTGCATGGCAATAAGGCCAAGCACTTATTTCAGGGTTCAAAAAAATATAAGACAGGGTCTTATTTTTGGGGAAACACGGTATATTGTAGCATATTTAAGGTTGGATGTTCAAGTTCTCCAATTGCATATGTGTACTAGTTGGAGGAAGCGGATAAGACCCATGAGCCTTATCTCCTTAACAAGAATTCTATCACTCCATTCTGTTAACCTTCCCATACGTGTTGAGCGTCAGGTTACTGTGAAGAAGTTTAAGTCGGCAAATGTTTTAATAATATTTTATTTAAACTGTTTAATTTTCAAATTGGTGTAACTCTTCTAAATACTAATCTTTTTCTTATAGAGATCCACGGCCAACAAACCAACGCTTCAATGAGCATGTCAACAATGATGTAAACCTACGGATTCAAAACCTCACTATTTTGGTCAGGAACATCAAAACCTATTATCAGGTATATGTATATACATGCATTTATCTGCAATACCATCTGCCAGAAAAATACTATAAAACATTTTGTAAAAAGGGAAGACTGGAGGAAGCTGTCTTTGCTGAAATTTTCAATTAATGTTCTGATCCTTGAAACATGTTGAGGAAAAATACTGAGCCCTATAAAAGTGCAGGCATTTGCTTCTATCATGGGAATGATTTCAGGTAGATAATGTCCATTGGCTAGTTTTAGACAATAATACAGATTACGGTGAATCTGCTGCATATCTATGGAGATTCTCAATCATCCAGGAAAATTACCTTTGGGACATCCATTACCTGGATGATTGAGAATCTCATAAACATGCAGCAAATTCACCGTAATCTGTATTACTGGACATTCTTGGGGGTTTTTTTCCCTTGGAAAAAAAAAGGAACTAAAGAAGCTTCTTGGATAAAAAACTAAACCTTTTCCAGAGAGGAAAAGAAAACCCCAAGGAAGTCCAGTTGCGTTTTGAAAAGCAACTTCGGGACATGAATTTTCTGCAGTGAAATCTTTTCAAACTTTATTTTTCATGTAAAGCCTATCTAGAAAATTGATATTTTGGCTTACTAAAGTCCAAGAATGGTCTATCAGAGCATCCATTGTTGAGCCAGAGAGTAATAATTTCTTTTGATTTCTTAGTTAAATCATTACTGTATGTAACTTGATTTAGACTGAAATGATTACATGGAAAGCACATATCAGTAGCAGATTAAAATGTGAATTGAAGGTTTCCTGTATGTTTTTAGATTGTATAACGTGTGTAGTTCAACTGGTCCAAAGTTTTATAGTATGAGTAATGTCAGTCTTTTTTGGTAAAAGTCATGTGAAGTTATATAAAATTAATAACTATTCATATTTTTTTAAAAAATGAAAAACCCTAAGGTCAAGTCTAAAATAAAACCTACATAACTAAATTCCTCTGTATGGAGGTGGCATTGGCAGTTTAAAGTTAAATAAAGTATCATAATGATATGTTATTATTAGCAAGAGCAAATCACTGGTCCTTATCTAACATTTACTATTCACCTGGATGAGCACATCTAGAACTTGAACATTATTTTATGGTTGAACAGTCTGAAGCTCATACCACTCAAATTATCCAGCAGTGTATATTTAGTTTCAGATTGATCAGGTGATTAATTGCTATAACACAGTCTACCATTATTTCATCAGCACTAACACTCAGACTTGTGGGGAAATCCTGATTTCTGTATTATCTGAAATATAATCTAGTAAACTATAATCAGCTAATTTGTAATTTTTACTTTGTTTCAATTTATAAAACATATTCTCCTATAAAGTCCTGATAAGTCTCTTTGTTACCAGAATGATCAGAATATGAGTACTAAAAGGAGGTATGATTTTAACTTTCAAGAATATTATCTCTCTTCAAAATTATATCCTTTAAAAAGACTTCCTGTAATCTTGTCAGCCCTTGCAGATAAACCAGACAGGAAACATGACTAGATGAGTTAATTCTACTTTATTGTAAAGCTACATTAACAGAATCTTGCAAGGCTGAAGGCACAAACATCCCATCATCTCTTAATTGCTTGATCCATTAGAGCAGGTCTAAGTTTATTTCTATGACCATTAAGCCAATGGGGACCCCTCCCTCTCTCATCTAATTGTTTCCTAGGAAGCATCTCTTCCCCTCATCCCTCACGGTCATCCACACAAAGTTCCATTACAACTTTTCTGTACATTGATAGAGATGGATGATGGCCCTAAAGCTGTCATTGTATATAAGAGAAGATTGGAATAAAAATTTGAAGCATAATATTGCTTAAATCCAGTTGATTTTATTTTTCTGATTTTAATTTAAGATGAATTAATAACAAAATAAAAATGGATTCTACTATCCAAAAACATTTCACTTTAGTTTTATGCTCCTTTACTGGTAATTAATATGCACATGCTTAATTTTAAATCTGACAGACGTTCTCTAATTTTGGATTCTAAGCAAGGTTTGACTGGCTTGTGTAATGGAAACTAAGATAGGAGTAGAAGTTGAAAAAAATCCCAAAGAAGGCAGTAGCAAGCTATTTTCATATTGTCTAGAAATCTCCATGGATGTATTCAGACATTCATCCAGAGTTAAACATGATTCAAAGGTATCTCTGAATTCACATATTTGGGGATGTAGTTCTGTAGCCAGCTAACTTGGAAGCTTAAATATTTTGAATTTCCAGTACGTTTTGACAAAGTAACTTTTTTACACTTTTGAATATCATACTCTGTGCAAACAATAAAAAATGCAGTTGTAGTCTTCTTTGTCCATGAAGAAAATAGTATGTCTGGGTAGCGTTTTATGAAATTGTCTGCTGATGTTTCATCTTGTTATTCCTTTCTTTCGGTGACTTTACCCTTTGTTAAGACTCTGTTAAGACTCTGAATTGACTCCTCAGAGTCAATTTATATTCTGCAGAAAAATGGTAATCAAGAAAGGCAATATATGAGAATATATATTGAATATAAGAAAATTTGTATTTTCTTGCCTTGTAAAATTTCTACTGATTTCTTCATTAGTAAAAAATATCATAATTAAAAGAATATAAGTTGAATATGGTGCTTGAAAATATAATTGTAGGAATGCTTTTAAAACAAACTTTTAAAGCAGTTGATCAGAGCTGGTAATAAATAATAATATATATAGTAGGTGTCAGGTTAAAGAGTTAATTTCTAAGTATCCATGGCAATAATAGATGAATTTTAATCATATGGAGAACGTCTATTGTACAGTGTCTGAGAACCAGCCTATTCTTCATCTGTAGTTTGCATTTATTATAAGTGTTCCCATAATGCAGCAGATGTTGGTCAGCGGATATATGTTTTGGAGACTCCTAGTTGACTGGATTCTAAAATGAGTGTAAATTAATTCTGGTCACAGAATTCTGCCCTCTGAAAAGATCACATGTGTTTTCTTGTTTCTTCCATAGAGTAATTGAGAAAACAGAAATAAGAATGGAGTGATTTAATTTATCTCTGGATCATGAATGCTTTGAATTCCCTGAGTTATGCAGAATAGCAAAATTGAACAATGGGAACGATGGTAATGTGGACCAAATTTGTTAAGGAACAGCAATCCTGCAGTCAAGATGATTATTTTGCACTCTTGATTGCTATCAAAATAATGTATCATGGAGATTCCCCCGCACTATTTCTGACCAATACAGAAATGTTGACTTTTATCTCAAGGTCAGCTGAATTCCAGCATCTTGCCAGTTCCAGGCTGCTGCTCTAATTTTTACAATCTCATAAATCTAGTTGTTGTAAACTGAATAGAAAAATCTTTACTTTGTAAGAGCTGGAGGCCCAATAGCAAGATTGGGCATGTTTTTCTTTCTTTACATTCCCCTATCTGTCTCCAAATGTTTAATTATACTACTGCTTTGTTAAGCTGGTGCCTTTCTCTCCAAAATGGCTTTTTGTTATCTCAGAGTGCAAATCAGGCATTATCCAAAGCAAATTAAAAAAAAACCCAACCCTTTTTTTTTTAAGCGAAGTGCAAATATGGAACATTTTTCAAATTCTGCATCCAGTTTTGTTTCTTGAAAAATTAAATAACATTTTGCTCTACATGTAAAACAGTTGTGCCATTTGCTGCTTTCTTAAGCAAATATTCTTTAACTTTTCTGGGATCTTTAGTCTTGTTTTTAAAAGAAAACTTTTTATTATTAATTTTTTACTTGCTGGAGGTGAACAGGTTACTATGTGAAAATGTGCTTGATTTAAATTGAACAATAGAAATAGTTTTGGAGGTTCCTAAGCAACAATAGAAGTAAGCTGTGTTACTTCCTCAAGGGAAGTTTTCACCCTCAATGTATTTGAGTGGTGGTGTTTTTCCTTTGTCTGATTTATTGCTCTTCTTTGTTGGGCAAAGAAAATGAAACCTTTCTAACTTGGGTTGTTCTGTAGTAGATGAAATTAAAAAGTAGTAATTTATAACAGCCTCTTTATATTTTAACCCTTCATAAGAGAACAGTTTTAGTTTTCCTAATATGTTAACAAGTCCAATGGGATAGAATACCCATATTGAATGTTTTTCAGTATATATGCATTTTAAAAAATACCAGCATGGCTACGAAATCAAGTAGCTCCTTAATATCAAAAGTTTGGATCAGAAATAGTACACCTTAACGTTACCAGATCTGTGCTGACTTAATACAGGTATCCCCTAAATGGCAGCCAAAAATTCAGAGAATCCCCTTTGCTAACATTTAGTGGTTGTCAAGAATTTGGAAGCCTTAATTTATAGGCCTACCATACATAGAAATTTGAAGCCATATTCATCACTAACTAGGAAACTCTGGTTCTGATTTTTATATGCTATTACCAGAATAATATATTAATAACATGGCAGGGATTTATAGAGAACAGGGTTATACGGGTAGTTCTCAACTTAAAACCATTTGTTTAGTGACCGTTTGAAGTTACAACAGCACTGAAAAAAGATTTATAACTGCTTTTTTTTCTCAATGGCTGCAGCATCCCCACGGTCATGTGATCAAAATTCAGATGTTTGGCAACTGCCATGTATTTATGACGGTTGCAGTGTCCGGGGTCATGTGATCACCTTTTGCACCCTTCTGACAAGCAAAGTCCATGAGGAAGGCAGAGTCACTTAACAACTGTGTTACTAACTTAACAACTGCAGTGATTCACTTAATAATTGTGGCAAGAAATGGTGGAAAACTCACTTAACAAATGTCTTAGCAAGACATTATGGGACCAGTTGTGGTCATAAGTCAAGGCTGCTGTAGACAGTATCCCCTAAGTTAACTGTCAGTTCTTAGCTGTGTTAGATATATGGTGTGTAGTTGGGTTTTTTGTCTCAACCAACAAAATGACCTGGGCCACCTCTGGCTGGCCCCATTTATCCCATCTGTTGCCTGATTTGCAATAATTGAAAAACAGATTAAAAACAGAGTATTTTGAATAAAAAGCCATCTTGAATGTTAGATAGGTGCCCTGAAATTTGGTATGATAACCAGGGTTTATTGCAGTGGTGGGTTGCTGCCGGTTCGGACCGGTTCTCCCGTACCCGTGGCGGAAATTAGCCCCCGCTCGCCGAACCGGCAGTGATGGCCGGCCGGCCACACCCCCAAACCGGTTGCAGCTCCTTGAAAGCAGCTTGCAAAGAACCCTCTGCGCATGCGCAGAGGGTCATTTGCGTGACTTCCGACACGCACTTCCGACGCAATGCGAACTGGTAGGGAAGGTAAGTAGAACCCACCCCTGGTTTATTGAACCCAAGACATGATTAAGATAGGTTAAACTCAATCTTCCTTTAATCCGGTTTAATAAGGAATGTATTCTGCCAACTAAAACTCCCTTTCTGTGGTGTTGTTCCTGTCTGTCAAATTTGATAAACATGGGTTAACACAAGTTAATTGCATTGAACTACAAGAACAAGATAAAAGTAAACCATTTAGACACATCTACAGTATACATAAAACAAATACTGTACAGGATTACATGGAAGATTGCGCTTGAGATGAGATGCAGTTTATAATCTGTATTTAACAAGAGACCTACAGTATTGTGGTTACTTAGACACTCATTTGATTAGAAAGGGGAAAGGTCAGTTTGGGGTTAATTCTTAGCTTATTTGGAACAGCTGCATTGTGGTAAAATATCAAAGGCTCTATTCCCCTGGGAACTACAAACAGCCATGATTAGAAAGTGAAACCAGGTGAATCTCTTTCTAGGAATCTGTTCGCTTAGGGAAAGATAGCACATTTTGCACATTCCAAGTTCATGAAATGTTAACATTTTAAACACCTCATAACAATCATTCTAACAGTTAAGATTAACATTGTTTTGGGTTAAGCGAAAGTACTCCTCTCTGTTACTACATTACACTGGTTGTTGGGCCATAATTAGATAATCAGTTTGGCTTGGAAATTCTACTTGATGCAAATGACAGCAAGCTCCTGTTATTTCTATTCTTATCACCAGTCAGAGGTCAAGGACAAGAAGAGGGAACCCTAGTGCATGAAAGTCCATCACTAAGGAGCCTCAGTTCAACACCCAGAGAATAGCAGGTGGTGGGGCAAGAACAAACAGCTTCATTGTCTGCACCTGAGCAGCTTTCAGCAGCAGCTTTTCCTATTTTTAAGAGGTTTTTAAAGGTCTGATTCACGAGTCAGGCATGAACCCAGTCACAGAAGTTTTTTAAAAATTATTTATACTTCAAATATAGCCTCTTTATGATGTGTTTCCAAGGAAATAGTGTCTGGCATTGGAATAAGCCAAGCCAAACATTTTATTCCCTTTATGGTTTGTGTCTTTTGAAATATAGCCCCTGGCATTGGAGATTGTGATATAAGAAAAGATTAAAAAGTACTTTTAAAACAGCGGTTCTCAACCTGTGGGTCGCGACCCCTTTGGGGGTCGAACGACCATTTCACAGGGGTCGCCGCACGCGTTAGCCTGCCATCTTGGTGCCACCGTCACTCACAGGGGTGAAATGCTCCCGGTTCGGCCGTGCCTGCGGGTCGCCGGACAGCCGGTAGCGAGAGAAGCGGGAGACTTCGCCCACCCGCCTGGATGCCGCCATTTGGGTTCTTTTACCCCCTGCGCATGCGCAGAGGGTAAAAGAACCCAAATGGCGGCGTCTGGGTGAAGTCTCCCGCTTCCCGCTCTCGCTATCAGCTGTCCGGCGACCCTCAGGCAAACCCGAACCGGGAGCACTTCACCCCTGGTGCTACGCCCCCTTTGTCACCTCATCCCGCGCGGGGAGGGGACGGGGGTCGCGGCGGCAGGGGGTCGCGGCAGCGGGGGGGGGTCGCGGCATTAGAAAGGTTGAGAACCACTGTTTTAAAAGGATATGTTCCATACACCCAACATTCTGGGAGGAGAGCCATGTGAATGTATGGCAGCCAAACATCAGGAGAAATTGTATAGCATCATTTCTGACTAGTAAATTTTATTAAAAGTCATAAGCTTTCATGAGATGCAGTTCACTTTGTTAGAGGTATATACTGGCTTGACTAATGTAGGTAGGTTAAATTGGGATGGATAAATAACTGTTTTTCTTGATGTAAGTAACTTGCACTTTCACGTAACAAACTGGGCAGAAGCATGCTATTATACATGCCCCTATGTACAGCTATCTTAGCTGTAAAGAATATTAAATATTCTTTTAATAGTCATTCTTTGCAATACACTATTATTTATTAACTTTCTGCCAACATTTGCAGGCCTTAAAATTTCTC
Source organism: Thermophis baileyi (assembly GCA_003457575.1). Taxonomy (NCBI): domain Eukaryota; kingdom Metazoa; phylum Chordata; class Lepidosauria; order Squamata; family Dipsadidae; genus Thermophis; species Thermophis baileyi. Next base: position 718,928 of record QLTV01000832.1, read on the forward strand.
CATTTCTATATCTTTGCTGAACCATTCTACTGTCTTTAGTAAATATTTTGCTATTCTGTCGTCTGTTGTTTAACTTAAATTACTTCATTTTTTTTCTGTCAAGCAACCAGCTTGGTCTTCAGTGCATTAATTTTTAGATCCATAATCCTTGTTGTATCTCTTGTATCTTTCAAATTAGAATTCTGCTTAATATTTTCCCAGTAACAAAGTAATGCCTCTGTAATTTTTGCAGTGATGACATTCTACCAATCATCAAACACAGATCACAGTAAGAAAGGCACCACATAAATGTGACTCATAGAACAGCCCAAAGCAATAGCAATAGCAATAGCACTTAGACTTATATACCGCTTTACAGTGCTTTACAGCCCTCTCTAAGCGGTTCACAGAGTCAGCCTATTGCCTCCAACAATCTGGGTCCTCATTTTACCCACCTCGGAAGGATGGAAGGCTGAGTCAACCTTGAGCCGGTGAGATTTGAACTGCCAAACTGCAGCTAGCAGTCAGCTGAAGTAGCCTGCAGTACTGCACTCCAACCACTGCGCCACCTCGGCTCTTCAAAGCACACATTCCAGTAGAGAAATTCCCTGAAGATGGGCACCAGCATAAGTCCGAAAGCTCAGGAGAGTAAATCTCTAGTCCCAGTGACAGACCCAGATTCAATTTCACAGATCACAGTCCTCATAAACAGGTTAAATATGGTTACATCGTCTACACTTGCAGCATTATCATTTGCAGCATTCTCACAGCATGTACTACTTCCTATGTGAATGTTTTTCTTGGGACCTAGTATTTATAATACTCATTTCAGTTCTATTATTTGACATCACTAGCTCATGCTAATCTTGAAATGTTATTTCCAACTTTCCCAATCTTCAGTTTCATGTCAGGATTAGCATGAGTTGGTGATGTCCAAAATCGTTTAATCGCTTTTATTTTTATTTCCATTCACACTGCTAGGGGTCCTTTGAGTAGCCCTATTCATTCAATTCAGAAACAGTTTTTTTTTTTTACTTCATTAAAAAAAATCCTTTGTATTTTCTCTTTTTCTAATCTACTATGACAATTGCAATTGATTAGAGCTATGCAATCCAATCCTTCTGGACAGTGATAAATAGAAAAAGTAATTCAAGACATTTAATATTTCATAACATAAAGTGTAATTTATTGCATTTCCTGAAGGTTGTATTCCTGAAGAAGATTTGGAGATGGAAATAGGGCATGCATTTTATTGTGCCCCCAAAGGTGTATATGCCTAATGATGTGGCTCCAAATTTTGTGAGTTTTCCTCCCAAATACAGGGGCTTCATGTCCGGCTAGGCAACCATTAAGTAAGAGCAAAGAGATAGCAAAACTCTTTGACACTATCATATGGTTACCATGATTTTTTCATCACAGATAAGTTACCCTACCAAAAGTATGAGTAGGGAATGATGGGAAAATGATCATAATATAAATGGTACAGGAGAGATGGTATAAATATGAGAGTTATGTAGCTCCTGGCACAAGAGAAGTACAGGTCCACCGCTTCCTTCTAGAGACTTCTTGTTCTATTTCAAGATTAAGATAGACAGTTTAAGAATTACAGGATGGACTACAGTTTTAACATATACAATGAGTTTAATAGCAAATAATTTATTTCTTTTGAATAACTAAAAAACACAGTGTGGATTTCAGGGCTTTAACCTAAAAGAATCATGATTTGTTGCTAAGGCTTTATCTAAAAGGTTTGTGCGTATTCTCATGGCTTTTAGAAGCAGAAGGCAAAGCTGATATGATACAAAGACAAAAGACTTTCTATTTGAGGTGACTGGAGATTTTGAGTTGGCAGTTCTCTGATTGTGGAGCTGTTAGATGGGGTTTTTTTTTTTTTTTACAGATTGGTTTTTTTGGATTGTTTTGAATAATGTCTGAGTGTATGCTGTTTTTCAGGCATTGATGTTCTTTTTTAATAGGGATTTATCAGTTTAGAGCAGGGGTGTTCAACCTTGGCAACTTTAAGACTTGTGTACTTCAACTCCCAGAATTCCCCAGCCAGCCATCATCCACTATCATCACTGCCATTCTGATAAAACATCACTGGAACACAGTGACAAAAAACAAACATGCAGTTGCTATGTATCCGGAGAGTCTAGTCATGTGGGTGCCTTGACTTACAACCATAATGACAGGAAATCTGGTTGCAGTCATAAGTTAAGGACTGGCTCTTCTATTTGTCTTTGGTTCTTTTCCTTGATACTGTGTACACAATTACATATGAATCACTGTCATTGATCGCCAATGTTTACCTTATTCCTAATAAAAAATACTTGTAATTTATAGTTGTAAAGAGAGGTAGCCTGTTTTTTACTGAAGATATGTGAAGACTGAAGAACTGAGGTGTTGACAATCAGCAGGCATGTGTCACGGGTTCTAGTATTTATTTTTCGCTGATCAGAGCTTTTAACATGCTTCTTTTTTGTCCTGTATTTAGCATTTCAAGCTAATCAATGCAGATTGTAAGGACAGTAAAATGTAAAAGAAACAACAGTACAACATGGTGATTTAACGTATTTGTTACATTTATATTTCACTTTTGTACAAAGATAGCAGGGCAGCATACATTCCTCTCCTTTTTCCTATTTTTACCTATAGGAACAGCCACATGATGTAAGTTGGGCAAAGGGAAAGTGATTCATAGTCACCCAATAAGCTTTTGAGGCTGAAGGTGACCAATACCTATTCATGATTTAATGAATGAATACACGCATTCTAAATGGCATTCTTTCTTACTACCATGCATGTTAAGTTCAAAGGCGCCAGTTCAAAAGAGCAGAGCAAATGACCTTAAGTTATACGGTACATAATACAGAGTGACAAAAAACACTCACCATAGATAAAGGATCTATCTGGTTTATATGTTTATAAAACCTCATTGAGCAGAACATAGTTCTTTTCCTATTTTATCTTTATAATAATCTTTGAAAAGACATGGTAACAACTGTAACAACTTTTTACCTGCATTGTATCTTTCAAAAGCAAGGCAAAAGTTAAAGTATGAAAACATATGTGTATATTCAGTGTGTATCTCCACTGAATAAACAATCTAAATCCTTGTTTTAAATCCTAAATCCTCTTCTGGATATATGTGGGCGTCATCTTGTTTCTGTTTGAGCAAAGAACCACTTCTTCGACTGCTCTGTCATGCACATCCCTTGCCCTTCATGGAAGGAAATTCAGAAGTCTTTGGCCCTAGAAATAACTTTTGGTATTTTTATAGTTGATTGGGCTGGCTATGTACTTCATGCATAACAGCACAAGAGCCTTTTTCCAGTGTTCTGTTCATCAGACTGTGCTGATTCTATAACACAATTTAGTGACACTTTAATAACACTTTTGTATGTAAAGAAAATCTGGAATCAATTTAGTAATAATGTTGTGGTTTAAGATTACTATCCTATATATTCCTATTAGATGTTGCTGATTAAAAAAAAGCTTGCAAGGGCTTTAAGTTTGTTTTTGAGACAGAATGAGCTAATTCCCATAATTCTATGGTTTCTTACCAGCCTTTTATTAAGATCAACTACCTGATTTCCTTCTCTTTCAAATAACAGGTTTGACAGGGTAAAGTGACACCTTGACCATGGATATTCCTAGCTAGTGACATGAAGAGTCTTAATACTGCTGTGTCTGAACAAGCCCCATTCAAAGAGGTGTCCTTCCATGTTGATTTTATAAAGGTGTTTATATAATGCTTGTTATGCTTCATGAAAAGTGTAACAGCAGATGTTTTTGAATTCAGCATTTATCATTTTTTCATACCCCCTCAGTTTTAATCTCTGTCTGGAAGAGCTGTATCAGAATTGCACCTGAGGAAGTTTCATCATGAAATTTCTTGGCGTTTGAAAACGGGACAACATAAAATCTTGCTGTTGACACACTTTTGAAAAATACCACCCACCCCTCAGTTCCTTAAACAGATTATAATCCACAAAATCAAGAGAGCCTATAATGTGCAACTTTAATACTTGGATCCTCTGAAACTCACCTATTTTGAGGTTATTATTATTATTATTATTATTTATTAAATTTGTATACCGCCCAACTCCCAAGGGACTCTAGGCAGCTCACAACAATATAAAAAACCATTAAAACAAAACATAATAAAAAACATTTAAAAACAGTTAAAAAAACTCATACACACCGTTTCATGGTTACTCATTTGTGAATGTTAATTAGAGATAGAACACATTTACCTGTGGGTTTGTTACATGTCAGGACAAAAGCATCTTCTTGGTGTGGGTGCACCTGTTAATTTTTTTCCTCATGTCTTTTATAGTTACTCCAGGTGAAGTAATAAATACCTTATAACTTCAGAGGTATATTAATTAAAGGATTTGCAGGAGAGAGAGAGAGAGAGAGAAGAATTCAACAAGGTTGATGCAGATAAGGCATTCTGTGATCTAGCACAGGGGTCCCCCCGGTCCATGGATTGGCACCGGTTCATAGCATGCCAGCAACCAGGCTGCGCAAACAAGTGAAGCCCCATCCATGGGATGCAGACAGCACGCAAAACCACACCCCCTCTGGTCTGTGGAAAACCCCCTCTCTGCGGAACTAGTTCTTGGTACCCAAAAGGTAGGGGGCTGTTGATCTAGCACAGCTATTCTGTTCAGTTTTATTTTTCAATGCCTGTTGATTTTCATCAATGCAAAGAATGCTGAATTGGTTATTGGTTCTTACAGTGAGATAAAGAACAATATGAGAATCAGTTAAATCTCATCAAATTATTTAATGTTAACCTATTGTAAAATAACAGTAGATTACAGGTACTCCTCAATTTACAACAATTCATTTAGTGACTGTTCAAAGTTACAATGCCACTGAAAAAAGTGACTTATGACCATTTTTCACAATTAACACCTTTGCAGCATCCCCATGGTCACATGATTTACATTTGGATGCTTGACAGCTGGTTCCTATTTATGACGGTTGCAGTGTCCCAGGGTCATGTGATCATCTTATGTAACCTTCTGACAAGCAAAGTCAAGTGGGGAAGCCAGATTCACTTAACCGTGTTACTAATTTAACAACTGCAATGATTCACTTAACAAATGTGGCAAGAAAAGTTGTAAAATGGGACAAAAATCACTTAACAAATTTCTCACTCAACAACATAAATTCTGGGCTCTGTTGTGGTCATAAGTCGAGGACTACCTGTACTTTAAACCAAATTGGTTGTATTCACAACTCAGATTATTAGTGACTCCTGGATGATGATGAAACTTGAAAGCATCATTCAGAATCAGTGCCTAAGGTAGCATGGTTAGGTGATTGTCAAGGCCTGTAACCATGGAGTCTGTGTAGGAGGTGACTAGGTTGAGCCGAGGGAGGGATTAAACACGTCATCAGTGATGAGTCCCTTTGTGCCCACAAGAGATCTAAGTCCAGCCCACCTTGAATGCCTCTCTTATCTCCCACTCATTTCCTTTCACCATTAGTTGGTCAGATTCTTGTAGAGCTCTTAAACTTGCAATAAATCTTTATACTCATTTGAACTGCCTGAATCTCCTGATTTACCCGGTGCTTGGCAGTCTCGTCCCCTGTTCCTGTTGCTGTTCAAGGGTCTTTTCTGAGTTGGTGGACATTGCAGCAAGTCGGATAAATCAGTTTCTATTCTCCTTAACGTTTCCTTTGGTTGGCTAACTAAGCACATTGGCTCTAGTAAGGAGGAAGATAAAATTCAGCAAGATAAACATTTTGACTTAGGACGTGTTTTTTTAAAAATAAACCATTAACATAGCAACTTCTCTTATTACTCTCCTTGAGTAATTTCATATATTTCTTGTTGTTTGATTTGGGTTTGGGAGGTTTAATTTTTTCTCATATATGTATTACTGAATATTGAGTTATTATAAAGTTTATAGAAATTTATACAATTTATACTAATGTATATATCATTTTGGACTACTTTTACTGAAAGAAATGATATATCAGTTTTGCAATTAGTCATAGCTGAATTATGAGATTAATTCATTGTGTACATAATTCTTAGGTTACTTGGAAAAAATTAGAAATAGAAAATACAGATATCTTGGAAAAGCTAGAATCCTTAAGTAGTATTTATAGTTTAATTACAACTAAGCATTAGAATTAAGCCCATGGTATTTGCAGGATATTCTGTAAATACTCCAAAATTGCAAGCAGCAGTTATAAGATTTGATTAAATAAAGTACTATGTCAGTTGCCAGCTTTCAGTGAGTGCAAACTGAATTAAAACATTCAAATATCTTACTAGTCTTGAGACTTTTACATTTCTAGAAAGATGGTTTGCATTTTAACCATCTATATGTAACTTTAAGTGACAGAAATTTAATATATTATATTTTCTTATTACCAGTTACAGTAGAGAAACCATCAATGGACTATTTGACAGTATAATCCTAATAAACTCTAGGGAAATTTGCCTGAGGAGCATTATAAGCATGAATGATTGGTTGCATATGATTTGATATTATGGTGAAAATGATCAGAATTGTTTTTATAAATTTCCAGTTGAGCAATACATTGATAAAATATGCTGCTGGCAATGTATTTGCTTCATTGGATTTGTATTTGTATAATAATAGATATTTGATTTGTGGTTTTGTGTCTTATGTTTCCTCTGGCAACAAAGTTTTCTGTGACTCAGCAATAAAATAAAGTGAGTGTCGAAGCATGAATATTAAAAGCAAACAGCAGAGATTCACAGATGTTGATTATTAAAGGACATATCTACTGTAATTTAAGAACTAAAGATGATGTGGCAAAATGCAATCCTAAGGTTTTCTTTAATTATATAAAATTGTATGAAAAAAATGCAATGAAAAATCATTTCCATATCAGCACCATGAAGACTGCATAGAGATGTGGTCACCAGGAATCTGTTTAGGTAGATCAAACTTGCATCTTCACGGCGGCGTCACGTGATGTATCGTGACTTTTTCCCCCTTCGCTAAACCAGGCATGGGCGTGGCCAGTGCGTGATGCATCCGGCCCATGGGCTATGAGTTTGACAGCCCTGAGGTAGATTTATGGTCTGATTTAGGACCTGTTTTTGCTACTGAGCCAACAAGTACGTTGATTATAAACAGGTAATATTATTTTTACATAATAATAAAATTAAAATGAACTTAAATTGCACAAATACACATTTGCACAATATATACAATTTTAAACTGTTGTCTATTAATAGGAATATAAATCTTACCTATACAAGAAGGCAAGCATTTACACACGAAGAACAGAACTTGTAGGCATTGTTATCCAGACAATTAACATATTGAATTAACTTTACATATTGAATTTCGGAGGACAGCACACTTTGAATTATTTATTTGGCTACTTTTTCATAATGACACAAGGCTAAAACACGGTATTCTTTCTGTGATGAAGGTGAGACTCTCTCACACAGAAAGAGTTTGTTGCTTTAAGGATGCAGATGGATTTTCACTTAGTGCGAAGATTAATGATTAAGGCATGATTTTGAAATAAAAGCAAAGGTTTAAAATCAGCTTTTCCAAAACTTTTTGTGGAAATATGTATTGTCTGGGACAACATTTATTGGTTTGATTCTATATTATAACTCCCAGTAGTGACATTGGACATCTTTAAAAGCATTAAATACAGAAAAACACAACATACAGCTGGGTGCCCAAGGATAAATATAAAAAACCCCTCTTATAGAAAATGCTCCCAGATGTACAGTATAACTAAAGAAATATTTTCCAGAGGGAGGAAACAAGGAATGTCACTGCTCAAAAAGAACTAGACCAGCGGTTCTCAACCTGTGGGTCGCGACCCCTTTGGGGGTCGAACGACCATTTCACAGGGGTCGCCACGCGTGTTAGCCCGCCATCTTGGTGCCACCGTCACTTGCAGGGGTGAAATGCTCCCGGTTCAGCTGTGCCTGCGGGTCGCCGGACAGCCGGTCGCGACAGAAGCGGGAGACTTAGCCCACCCGCCCGGACACAGCCATTTGGGTTCTTTCAC
>QLTV01000832.1:726989-740351 GCA_003457575.1 Thermophis baileyi
CGGGGTCGCGGCGGCGGGCGGGGGCACAGGGGGGGTCGCGGCATTAGAAAGGTTGAGAACCACTGAACTAGACAGACACGAAAAAGACAAAATATTCACTAGTGAGATTTGGGAGGAGGGAGGCATAAAGTATTCTGGTGGAGGGTGTAGCTATCTGAATGGTTATACATCTTATTTATTTATTAAATTAACATGCCACCCATCTCACTCTAAAAAACAACTCTGGTTGGTTTACAGAAGATCATAAATATAAAAATATTAAATACATTAAATACAGAGACATGAAGCAAGAAAAGCAAGATCATTATGGCAGTCATAAATCACATTAATTACTCTTAATCATAAAATCTGTAACACTTTGCATAATAAAACATTCTGTTTGCCCCCCCCCCAACAATAGCTCACATTGTCTCTCTGAATATTGTCAATTTTTAAAAGTGGCTATAAACAGATTTCTTAGCATTGTTCTATGCCAGTGATGGTGAACCTTTTTTGGCTCGGGTGCCAAAAGGGTGCGTGCATGCGCGATAGCGTGCACGCGGGTGCCCACATCCATAATGCAATGCCCTACCCCCATGCATGTGCACAACCCCTGCACTGCCCCCCATCGTGCATGCACACAGGGCTCACTGAAGCCTCCGGAGCCTGTGGATGGTGAAAAACAGACCCAACGGCCCAACCGGAAGTCCAGAAACAAACTTCTGGTTGGGCCGTTGGGCCGTCTTTCACCCTCCCCAGGCTTCAGGGAAGCCTTTGGAGCCTGTGGATGGCGAAAAACGGACCCCAGGCCTACTGGAAGTTCAGAAACAAACTTCTGGTTGGGCCGTTGGGTCTGTTTTTTGCCATCCACAGGCTCCGGAGGCTTTCCTGAAGCCAGCGCAAAGGAGGCTGGGGGTGACGCACACAAATGAACTTCCGGTTGGCCCGTTGGGCTGTTTTCGCCATCCCCAGGCTTTAGGAGGCTTTCCTGAAGCCTGGGGAGAGCGAAAACGGCCAAAAAGAAGGCTGAAAATCAGCTGGCCAACGTGCGCATGCACGCTGGAGCTGACATAGGGCAACACCTCGCGTGCCCTCAGATATGGCTCTGCGTGCCACCTGTGGCACGCGTGCCATAGGTTCGCCATCACTGTTCTATGCAGTTCATTTACAATACTTTTCTGAATAGTTCAAAAAAGATTATTCCAGAATGCATTGCAGTTCTCACACTTTTAATCCATTGTTAGCTGCTTATGGTTTAAGAGATTCAGCATCACATAAAGGTCAATAATTCTCATAACTTCCTTTCCACTTTCCTCCATTCTTCTCTCAGAGCTAGTACAAAATGTCATGGTGGCTTTAAACAGTCTGTGTGGCGAAAAAGGAAGGCCTGTTCTTTTTTTAAAAAAAATCCCTAATCACAGAACACCTTTAATTATTTTAAAAAAAATATCTTGTAATTTGGTTTGGGGCCTTCAGAGGTGTGTAGAGTCAAAGTCTATAGCTGTGCTTGCCAGAAAGCTGAGAGAAAATGAAGAGCACTTGCTTAAAAAGTCTGATGACTGCATTTCAGAGTTCTCAATGATGGGTTAAAGCTGATCTCAACTATAGAGAGATTCTATTAGCAAACCAGTTTAAATTGGTTTAAACTACCATATTTTTCGGCGTATAAGACGCTCTGGACTATAAGACGCACCTACCTTTTTTGGGGAGGAAAACAAGATACTGTATACTCTAGTGCATGGATATGGGAAATAATATGAAATTTTACCAGTTTGGAACTGTTTTAAGTTTTTTTCTTTGCATAGATTGGTATTGTAATCAGAATCAGTAAGTTATTCAGCACGCAATCTGTTAGATGTAAAGCTTTTTTCCCCTCTCTTTATTTTCCTTCAGGTAACATTTTAATTAAGTTAGTGAAATGCTTTTTAAAGTACAGGCTTTTTAAATTCCAGCTAATTGTTGATTCTAGACAGAAATTTTACAACAAAAGGACACAAAGAAGAAAATAAGACTCATAAAACACTCACAATAACTCTGCCTCTGCCTCCCAGCACAGCAAACAGTCTGCTTTAGTTTCGTTTTCAAGCTTGATTAGCACAAGAAAAAAAAAATCTGCCTCCCAGCAATTTGCCTGCTTGCAGGAGGCCCGGTGCGGCAATAGGCAGCAGCCTGAAACAGCTGAGGGTCGGGAGGCCGATCCAACAGACAATCAACTGCTTGTGCTAATCAGGCTGCGCTGAAGCTGAATCAGGCTGTTTGCAGTTTGCTGCTTGCTGCAAGGAGGTAAATTGCTGGGAGGCAGAGGCCAAAGGGTGGGAGCCGGCAGGTGGGCGGGGCAACATTCGGTGTATAAGATGCACCCAAATTTTTACCCTCTTTTGGGGGGGGGGAAGTGTGTTTTATACTCTGAAAAATACGGTAGTTAAATTAGGATTGAATATCCAAACCTCACCCACATATGCTTCAAGGTCCCAGCATTAGGTCCATCACAGCCCTTAACCCTCTCGTCTCATAATACCCGAAGATTGTGCTATAAATACTGAATCATAATAGCTTTGTCAGCTTAAGCCACTAATAATAATAGCAATAGAACTTAGACTTATATACCGCTTCACAGGGCTTTACAGCCCTCTCTAAGCGGTTTACAGAGTTAACATATTGGCCCCAACAATCTGGGTCCTCATTTTATCGACCTCGGAAGGATGGAAGGCTGAGTCAACCTTGAGCCTGCTGAGACTCAAACTGCCGAACTACTGGCAGCCGGCAGTCAGCAGAAGTAGCCTGCAGATTACCTTGTGGTAAATAAAATCTGATTCCTAAAATGTGTGTTAGATCTTGAATTTGTACCTCTTGGGATCCTTGCTGAACAAGATGTGAATTTTAATTATTGATGTTGAATTACCATTAGAATCTGTGAGCAGGAAGAATGTTCTTTTCAAGAATTATCCATAAATATCAAGATGTTTGCCATTTAGCTCAAGTAACAGTAAAATCATTGGTAGTGCCAATGTCATTAGTGAGCCAAATGCTGAAATTAGCCAAACATTGACTTTGCGGGGAAAATAGAGCATTGATATTCTGCAAGTTTAATAAAGAGGCTCATTTATTTTGTGGGCTTTCCACAATTCCCATAGTAGTTTAAATGAAAATTGGACAGTCACTTATATGCCCTCTGAGTTACGTGTTCTCCTAGCTGTTTGTTTGCTAACTCTGCCCTGTGGCCATTTAAACATTCTATCACCCCCACCACTAACCCAATTTACACAAAGCTGAGGCTGACTTTGAAGAAAGTCTGCTAAACAAATGTTACTTCTTTAACTCTCTGACCCCGATTGACCCTGACAAGTCATATCTAAATTGGAAGGAGGAAGGTAGGGCTCTTTGCTTGTGTCACTGTCTCTTCCTCTTCCATTTAAATTGTTCATGCCTACTATAATGGCTTCTTGATTAGGATTTTTTTTAAAGATTCATATCAAACTAAATAACAGGAAGAGGAATAAATCAGAATAACAAAAAGGGGGAAAGACATGAGTTTATATTGTGAATAAAATAACTCCAAGTTTGAAAAAAATTGGTTTCAATTTCTTTTCCTTTACTCTGTCAAAACAAGACAAAAAGCATGAGAATTCGACAAACAACACACCCATTGCTGCACGTTGGGTGTAAATTCATCCTTCCAGTGTCATATAATAGTTTTGGCCATTCCCTACATTCTTGATATCCTGATAAATTACATATATTGGGGATATAACCAAGAGGAATATAGACATCTTGCCCTGTGTGCCAGCCTTCCCTCCAAATAAACTACTACAAATAGTCTTAATACAAATTGAAAAGTGTCTTTCAAGAGTTTTAAAAAGTTCAGTGGTACTTTTACCAAAAATGATGAGTTTTTCTACCAATATGAGAAGTCAAGCACACAGAAATTGCAGGATAGCAAATCCCTCTGGCAACAAAAAATCCTAGCTGTCTGTACATTTGATGTACTGTAATCATTCCCATTTATATCATGGCCTCCTGTGACTCTCTCCCCTTCAGAAAATTGCCTATCCCTGTCATAAAGAATCTTTTCCCTGAATGAAGCAATTGGTTACATGAACCAAAGAAAAGAAGTGGCTGTTTCAAAGAGAGTGGTGCATGGTCCATGAACAACATGGTTATTATAAAGCTTCTTTATGAAATAGAAAGCAATGCACAATCCTTTTTTAGGGTTTTCCAAAGAGTAGGAATAGAAGTTGAATACATTTCAGTTCAGCATACAAATGTTTATATACCAGATATAATTTCCCAAATTAATAATGTGCAGATGTACTATAAGTGATTTTCACATACAGTTTAATACATGATTCAATTCAGCACACATTATCCATGGTCAGATTAATTTCTTTTCAAAGTTAAAGATTTTTTTTTTTGTCATTTAGACAAATGACATTTAATGACAATTTCTTTCAAGTTTGTACTTCTTTCCATTTTTTTTAGGAAGTCCTCCAGCAACTGATCATAATGAATTTGCCAAATGTCTTAACAATTGGCAAAGATCCTCTCTCTGGTGAGTACCTTGGTAACATCATGACCCCTTTTACTTTAAGCTAAATGTTTTACTATATACTGTATAACCACATAAATGTTTTATATGAATGTTGTCAGGGTTCCAAGTAACATACCTACAGCAAACAAAACTCCGAGGCAGGTAGATTCCTCAAAGAATAGTTTTATTGGATATGTCATATTGGCACGAGCTGGTGAAAACCGACTCTAAACCCGCGGATTTCATCTAAATTAAAAGTAGAAGTTTTTCACTTTCTCAAAACAATCAGTCACACGGGCCAATCAGGATACAGCCCAATTGCTAGGTGACTTCAGTCCCCTCCTTCCAAGCACCTGCTGCAATGTCCTTGGTTCCCAAGAGAAAGTATTTTGTTTTGGCTACAAACCCCAGCTATCTCTACTCTCCCCTCCCTATCCCTTAGCTCCAGCTGTGGCAGCACTGATGCCTCAAAATGGCTTCAGTCAGGTCAGCTTCAGGGTTGACAAATGTTTTATTACATATAATTTAACATTAATTTGGCAATGAAGAACAGGATAGGCAGAATAATGGCACAAATTAAACATGGTGTATGTGCATGTATACTGTTTCCGTCAAACAATAGAGACCTGTGCCCTAAGAGTCATTTGGGGGGAATGCGTTTTCCTGTATGTCAGCATTGTTTTATTGCAGTCACCCCAAAAATGATGAGACCATGTAGAATGTAGAGTTGTGATTTTAGCTGCAGCTCTTCTTCACTGCTGTTTGCTGCCAGCTTAGGCAGCAGAAGGAATGTCTATGTCTAAAGTCAGGTTACCATGGCGATATTTTTGCCCTTCTGTATTTTTTCTGTAGGATTTTGCAGTGTCAGATATATTTTCCAGGGCTTGAAAAACAGGAAACTCTTTTCACAAAATTATGTTTTAGATACCAGCGTATAGTCTAAGACAGTTGTCAGTAATAGGCATATTACACTGATAAGTAATTTTTCTAGGCTAATCAGAGAAAACAGTACAGGTAGTCCTGAACCATTTATTTAACCATTGTTTGAAGTTATGATGGCACTGAAAAAAGTGACATATGATCAGTTCTTGCACTTACAAACATGGCTACATTCCTGCAGTCATATGATCAAAATTCATGTGCTTGGCAGCAAGCATCTATTTACAATGGTTACAGTGTCCTGGGATCATGTGATCACCATTTGCAACCTCTGACAAGCAAAGTCAGTGGGAGAAGCCAGATTGCTTAATGACTCTGTGATTTGCTTAATGACCACAGCAAAAAAAATTGTAAAGTTGGACATGACTGTCTCACTTAATGACCCCATCGCTTAGCAACAGAAATTCTTACTTGGGGGGTTAGAGAGAGCCCTATATGGATTGTTTTCTAATACAGATTAGCATAAAGAACTTTTCTGCATCTTCAGGTAAAATTTTACCGTTTCTAATAGTGGGCTATGGGGTACTGAGCAGTATTTTTGGCCAATATTTGATGATGGGAAGATGATTCACCTACAAGACTCACAAGGTTTCATCCATCAAGGTATTATTATCATAATTACAACTAGACATTCTACTCTTGCTTCCCCACAGGGAGAAAAATATAAATTTTAATCTGGATATTCAATTTTGAGTCATGGCTCACCTGACAACATACTCATAGAAAAATAATGGCAATCCTTGTAATGCCAACACTTAGTTTGACTGCCTGGGCTTCAGAGCTAAGCAGAATTGAACCTGGTTACTACTTGGATATGCTAACAAATTGCCAGGATTATAGACTGACTTCAAAAAGCAAGGTCTTTCTTCTTCTGTACAATTGCCAAGAAAACTACATAGAGAGGTAACCCTGAATTTAGCAGAAGTCAAGTTTTACGCAGAAGATTTTATTACATAATTGGTCTTTCTAACTTGTAAATCAACATAATTATCCACTAAGAAGGTGAACTTAAGACTTATTTGTAAAGCCCAATAAAATACTGAACATAACTTGTGGACTCAATTCTGCTTTGTAATTCATATGTCATACAAGAACTTCTATTAATAGATGTGAGATAGTGGGAAGTGCACAGGAACATGTACATACACACAAACACACCCACACAGAGTTACTTCTACAAGGTAAATTCAAGTCAGTAATCTGTTCTTATTTCTTATTATACAGTGACCTTAGCTTAACAAACTAGTTCAAATATAAACATACATGTAACACACACACACACACACACACACACACACACAGAGAGAGAGAGAGAGCGAGAGAGCGCTTTTTTTTACTGAGAGGGAGGGAGGGAGAATATGTATGTTATAAACTCTCTTCATTAGTGCAGCTGACTCCTTTAGCAATTGTAATTCTTGATAACACACTGCAGTCCATAAAGCACGGAACACCAGCAATCTCTCCCATGGCCTAATCTGCCCTTGTAATGAATTTTCACCACTAGGCAGACATGCCTTTTTATAAGTTCTCTAATTGTTCTGAAAACCTTTTAGGTTTCATTTTGCATAGAGCTGATATATAAACAAAAGTCCTTCACCTTGAGACTAATTTCAACACTTGTCTCAATCAAGGCAACTCCCTCGGCTGTGTGGACCAGATCATTGGAGCGTGCTCAAATCTATAATATCAATTACTCAAGTGGTTTGTTAAAAACAAGAGCAGATTCTTTTTTTTTTAAATGGTCAAAATCTATTATTTTTTATACTCAAAAGATTTCACCCCGAAGAAAGTTTGTTTTATTAGAATGAAATATTGTAAATGTTTCAACATGTCAGCTCTATGCAAAATGAAACATGCACTCTTATATTTATTTTAAACCAACTTGTTTCTTTCATATTTTGTGTTTCTCATCTTCCATGGAGGATTTGAAAGGGGTGCTTTGACTCATAGAATTAGCTTCATCTTTGATAAAACTTGGCATATAGAGACAGCCAGGTAAAGCTTTTGAAACAGCCTTGCCAGAAGATGTGGCTGCTTTAATGATTTGAACAAGACACTTTGTTTATATTCCTACATGTTGCAAAGCACCTTTTCAAATGCTTTGTACAGTGGTAATACAGTACAAAGAGCCTTCCTAAAGTGGTATCTTAGCCAGTTTTTCTTTATTGCCATGTAGCCTGCATTTCTCTTGACCCTTTGCTAGTAATTTGTTTGGCTACAGAGGTGCCAAAAAATGCTTTCCAGTATATAACAGCTCAGAAGTTATGGTCTCCATGCTAAACTAACGGATTATTTTGAACTATTGCTGAGAAGTGATGCAAAGAAAAGACTCTACAACAAGACTGACTTGTCCTAGAGCAGGATAGATCAACTACTTCAGTTGATAGCACTGGCGATATTGGCAAAAGGAGTAGTGGTCTGACTGATACAGAAGGCAAAGCATTTGAACATTTATTGATAAAGCATTTAAATTCATTTTGGCAACACTGATTGAATGATGTTTATAATAATGTCATCTATCAGACCACACTCAATTAATTGACAGACCCTCCTTAAATCATTCAAATTTACCACTGTTTGTTGTAGATTAGCATATAAAATGTTGAAGAATGAGGAAATTAATCAAGTAAATATTGGATTTTTCATTCCTTTTTTAAAAACAGGTTTAAGCCTATTCAATCCATAATTTCTATGAAAATAAACTTTTCACCCAGCAATCTGAGTTCATCAAATGTCTTAACTTTAAATCAGTGTTTCCAACCATTCTTTTTTTGTTTATTCTTCTAATCTTATTTCTTTGTCATTTTATCTTTGTGTTGTGCTGTAATCTCTTTGCTGCCTCCCACAAAATCCTACCATCTGTTTCTACCCCATTTCTCACACTGTGAGAGTGGGGGCCCTTCTCTGGTCTTGTACTATAGAAAAGCTTCTAGACTAGATTTTATTCCCTAAAGATCTAAAGACCTTAGCCCATTGTGGGGAGCAGATGGTTGTTCTACAAATCCCTCCATTTTAATTACCTAGTTAGCTAGTGTGAAAGCAGCTGCCTTGGAATTTTTGGAAAAGGAAAATGGCACTGAGTTAATTTTTAAAGCAGTGATGGTCTTGTAGGAGACCCCGTTCTTCAAATTTAAAAGATGGAGCATTCTGTGGTCCCTTCAGTTTACAATCCATTGTGGCAATCCATTTTTGCAGGGAAGATAGTTTTTACTTCATCAGATGTGTAAACTGGACCCTGATTCATATATAGTTAAAAGCCTGGGAGTTTGTGAAGCAGAGATATAAGCAAAGAAGGAAGGACCTAAGAGATGATGCATATAATGCTGCTGAATAAATTATTAATGGAAAGCATAATCAAAATGTGTGCTACCCTTTTCATATAGAACGTAAATGCTGAAGAATTACTTCAACACTATTCAAAGGACATGAATGATTGCTTGCTTTTTTGAAACTTATAGCCAGAATCCTCATTTAAATAATGGCATAATTTGTTGAATCTGTTAACTCAAATGCATAGTTTCTCTTTCACAGTCTCCTTACAAACCTGCTAACTATTACAGTTGTAATGCCAGAATGATGTCTGGAAGGAATTATCTAGTTGTTCCTAAATATATATTTGAAGTTAATAAAGAAAAAAAAACATTGTGTGTGTGAGAGGGGGGGAGAGAGAGGGAGGGAGGGAGAGAGAGAGAGGGAGGGAGGGAGAGAGAGAGAGAGAGAGAGAGGGAGAGAGAGAGAGAGAGAGAGAGAGAGAGAGAGAGAGGCAGACACAGTGAGTAACCATTTTTAGAGGCAATAGATTTTTCCAGAGTGAAACATCAAGCCCCAATGGATATGTGGTACCCATTAATTCTATGTCAGATGAGAGTATTCCATCTTTGTCCCCATCATGCCCATCTATTCAGTGTTTAGTAGAGAAAGCTAAAAATAAAAACAGCTACCTTTTCTAAAACAAGTGAAAGAGTAAATGTTGAAATAGTGGCTAGCTTCCAATTTCCTTTTTAAGGTGACCTAGAGGGGGAATAGAAGAATTGTCATTACATGTATGCCCAGTCCCAGCTTATAAAGGTCTTTTACTCAATGACTTCAGCCTCCTCCCGCTATCTCCCAGGAGCATTTAATAGGCACAATTATTTCAGGGAGCATGTGATTGTATTAGCTCGACTGGAACAAGGAGGATGAATTTCAGTCATGCAAAACTAGACATGAAAGAGTAACACATTGTTCCCCTAGAGTAGGTCAATTTACAGAGTCCATGACTTGGGAAAGACACATTTATTTTTAATTCTACATAAACTAAGTTTAACAAAGAAATATTTAACAAATAACACTTAAATTAGATGTTTGTTATGATTAAAAGATGTTCTGTATGCTGTAATTCAATTAGTATGGATCATAATGAATTATTTCCAGCCTTTTAATCATACTAAATCAAATTCCATTTATAACATTACACATTGTTCTAAAACTCAGTTATATAACTTAGGGCAGTTATGAGATCTACAGTTATAATTTCAAATTATCAGCAGTTTATATTCCCTAGCAGAAAAACAAAAATACAACATAAAACCACCTTGTATGTGATCCAAATTTAGGGATTTGCAGTCTCCTAAACAGCAGTTTGCCACTGATTTTAAATTGTACATGATATACTTTTTAAAATAAAAACATAATTTTTATATTAATGATCAGTTTTTTGCTTCTTTATTATTAATGGTCAATTTTTTGCTTCTTAGCTAAAAGTATGGATGAAATTAAGAAGCTGCTACTTTTGGTATTGGGTTGTGCTGTACAGGTAAGTTTGGTTTTGATTGCTATTAATTCATTTGAATAAATTATTTTCTTAAGAATTATTACATGAGGCTGTAAGCCATCTTTGGTTAAACACAGTTTTCAATCATCTCAAAGGAGGTTTTTCCCCCCAAAAGACAACTGTACTATGTGTTTTTTTCCTTGAGGAAGAAATGTTTTTTCCTTGAGGAAGAAGACATTTCGCTTCTCCTCCAAGAAGCTTCATCAGTTCTGATTAATGGTTGGAGGGATGGAAGGATTATGGTCAGAACTAAGCCTTTCATCCCCCCCACATACACACACACCATCCGGCATCTTTGAGACAACTATGACCTGGATAATTAAGACTCTCCATAGTCAATTTGCAATCCGAGATAATAAAGCTCTCATAAAATCTCAAAAACAAAAATATAAACAAAAAGCACAATTTTTAGTAATGCTGCAGTGAGTGACTAGTAATGGCTAGCTTTTCTTTTTTTAAAAAAAGTCTTGTCCTTTAATATTTTAACATTTTGAAAGCAGGCTTCAATGTTCTAATTTTCAGTTTCCTTAAACGTAGCTAAATACTGCTATTCTGTATGTAAAATAAGGCAGACTTTGGCTGCCCATTGATGATCTCACCATTAACTATAATATACATAATATAATATATTATGCTTTGTTCTATTCTGTTTTGTTTTATTTTAATGTTTAAATTTTTAATTCTGGTCTGTGATTGTAATAAAAGATTGATTGATTCTAATTTAGGAAAGCCATGAAGATAATGCTGCTTGAGAGTGCATTTAGGATATGATAATTGCCACTGAGATTGGGGGGTATGAGGCATTGCTATTAATTTGGTATTTTTAATTGCATTTTAATTATTGGACTCTATGGTTTTATTGATATTGTAAACCATCAGGAGTCATTTTGGAATAAGGCAGCATGGAAATAATTACAATCCCAAATAAATAGATTACAACACAATTTAAAAAAGCTGGAAAAGATAGCTCTAGTAATAGCACTTTGATTTATACCACTCCATAGTGCTTTACACACACACTGAGTGGTTTACAAATGTTAACATATTGCCCCCAACAGTCTGGGTCTGAGTAGAAGTATAATTGAGTAATTGTGTCATGAGGTATATATACACCTCCAAATTAGTGTATATAAAACTGCATGGTAACATTGGTAACAGAATAATCACAGTCTGACTCCTTATTGCTGTTGATTCACTAAAAGAAATAAAAATTGCTCATTTTTGATACAATTTGGTAAAAAATAATTTGTTAGGTGAAATAAAATATCAAACCAAAACAAATCATTCTCCATCTTGGGAGGAGCCAGCAGTCAGGATGGGCTGTCCCTGTCCATCAGCTATGAGGGCCGAGTCAAATTTGCATATATCCGGATCCGCTTCCTGGTTCCCCAGTTCTGACTCGGTCCTCGGCAGAATTGGACGCGGCGTTGCTTGGCTCCATCCCAACTGCTGGTTCCTCCTTCAGATCGATCGCTTTTTGGGTCAGAGATCGTCTTGCAGTGAGTGCTCACCCGGGCGGGCGTTGAGACGACATGGCATAGACGCAGCGGCTTGTAGCCCAGTCTGCCACGTGGGGGGGGGAATCGGCCTGGTCTCCACCCCCCCCTCTTTCTTGCTGCGCTTATCCGAGCCTTCTAGCGGCAGCGGCCTGGTCATTTTCGGGGATCGAGCTGGGACCATACTTGCTCTCCCCTAGTCGCCTTTGGCGTTTCGGCCGCGAGGGCTAGCCACCCTCCTGCCGCGTCTCCGCCCCTCGCCCCACCTATAGGCTCTCTGGCACGGAGATCTTCAGCCGCTAGAGTCTAGGCTCGCGGCCCTTTCGGATAGCTCGGGCTCAGTTGGCGCACTTTCTGCCGGCCCCGCCTTTCCGCTGGAGGCTTTCCTCGCGGGTGGCGCCTGATTGTTTTTTCGGCACGGGGAGTTTCGTCGCTGCTGGAGCTGCTGCTCGCGGTTCCCCTGGTGGTCTTCGCTTGGATTGGCGGCCTTGGTCGGCGGGGGTTTAGCGCTTGAGCGTTCGCTCGCGTTTCCCGCGCCACGTGGCAGGTGTGCCGCGGCCCTAGCGCTAGCGCCTCTAACGGGCCTCTTACGGATCCTGGATTGGAGGTTTTAATTCCCCTCGGGGGAGTGTCAAACTTGGTGTGGGGAACAACTTCTCTCCCCTGCTCCGGTCAGCTGGGCCGTGCCTCGGAACTAGGCCTTTCCTGCTCTTAGGCCCAGGAAGTTTGCCCCCCCGCATAATGGCGGATGAGGCCTCTACCCAGGGTCATAAGCAAGGTGGCAAGCGCCACAGGAAGACAGATAAAGGTGGCAAACGCCACAGGAAGACCAATAGGGGCACCACAGAGGATGACTCAACGGATTCAAGGGGCTCAAGATCTGGCTCTAGGGCTTCGGACAGGGCCGAACAACGGAGGGATCGGGCCCTCCAGAAGATTCATTCTAGAGCAGCACAGGCCCTGGTATCTCAGCCTCCTGGGGGGGCTGAAGATTCAGGCATGGATTCTTTGTCTCTTGATGCCCCTACACTGCCCAGGCCTACTGCGGCTCTTTGGGGCCCAGAGGGTCTTGGGACCACGATGGTGCCCCAGGGCACAGCCCCGGGTCCTCCGGGTCCGGACCCCAGTCCTCAATCGGGGGCCCATGCTGTCTCGGGCTCCCCCTTACCTCTGGATCAAGCCAGCATTCAGCTGTGGATAGCGGAGGCAGTCCAGAGGAGCATAACTGCCAACTTACAGTCCCTGGCCTCGTCCCTCCCTCGTCGCAGGGGAGGGGGTTCAGGTTCCCAGCACGAAATCGTTCAGGCATCCAGTGCCGGCATGACTGCGGAGGACGACGTTTCTGTCGCCTCCGAGGCGGCTAGTCAAGCGGATCCGCTGGCCTCGGCCGAGGAGTATTCCTGGGACCTGTCTGAGGATGAGGGCGATGCCTCTGAACAACCCTCCTCCTCGGGTTTGTTTCCTCCAGGGCTCTTTCGCTCTCTCCTGGCTAAAGCTAAGGCCGCAGCAGGCCTTGAGCCTCCGACTCCTCCGGAGTCGCAGGGCGAGCAGCAGGTTGATCCCCTCTTTTCCGACGTCACTACTACCTTGGACTTTGTGCTGGCTCC
>QLTV01000832.1:765532-789072 GCA_003457575.1 Thermophis baileyi
TCAAAGAATGCAATAAGATTAGTCTGGCATGATCTGTTTTTGACAAACCCATGTTGGCTTTTGGTTATTACTTTGTTTGCTTCTAGGTGTTCGCTGATTCATTGCTTGATTATCTTTTCCAGAATTTTCCCTGGTATTGAAGTCAGGCTGATAGGTCTGTAGTTTCCTGGATCTATTTTTTTTCCTTTTTTGAAGATGGGAACTACATCAGCTCTTTTCCAGTCCTCTGGCAGTTCCCTGGTGCTCCAGGATCTTTGAAAGATATAGTTCAGTGGTTCTGAGATCTCGTCTGCCAGTTCCTTCAGTACCTTGGGGTGTAATCCATCCGGTCCTGGTGATTTGAACTCGTCTAGGGTAGACAGGTGTTCAGTTACCATTTTCTTCCCTATTTTAACTTGTCTAATCTAAGAAGAGGAGCTGCAGAAACAGAATCTAGCTATAGTACCTCTTTCCTCCCTGACTCTCTTAGAATTCATCAACTCATGCTGTTTAGTAAAGTGCTGACTGTTTCTTTGCTCTCAAATTGATTAAGAGATTAAAACTTTTCATCTGCATAGAGGAAGAAGTAATAAGTAGTCCAGCATTGCATCCTGTCATCTTATCTTATCAAAAGAGCCGAGGTGGCGCAGTGGTTAGAGTGTAGTACTGCAGGCTACTTCAGCTGACTGCTAGCTGTAGTTCAGCGGTTCAAATCTCACCGGCTCAAGGTTGACTCAGCCTTCCATCCTTCCGAGGTGGGTAAAATGAGGACCCAGATTGTTGGGGGCAATATGCTGACTCTGTGAACCGCTTAGAGAGGGCTGTAAAGCACTGTAAAGCGGTATATAAGTCTAAGTGCTATTGCTAGTGCTATCTACAACTGTTAATTGGCACAGAACCCTGAGATCATTTTTGAGAGATGTTTATTTGTTTGTTTACTTGTTTCATTTGTTTGCTGCCCATCTCACCTAGAAGCAGTTGCTAGTGTTTCATCAGGCACAATTGCATTTCATCCTTTTATCTTAATTATTTTCATAGGAATGTAGGAGAGGGTTCCATTCTTGTAGGAAAATGCACATGAAAATTACTTTTACATTCTAGTTTTCAAATAATACTTTTGCCAATCTAGCTAAATTCTAACTTTGAGCTAAATAATTGAAGAATTCTATAGATACAACATTATTTTTCTAAGTCATCCACTGCCTACAGAAAAAATATTTCATGGTATGCTATTGATGCTGATATTAAACTGATATTATTAAAATTGGATGGTGTTTGAAACCCTGGTTAAATCACTCAGTGATTTGTGATTTTTTTTTAATTGCAGGAGCTTAGAGAAGACAACATCGTATTAATTGAAACAAAGACAATGTTGGAAGAGCAATTGATGATAGCAAGAGCTCGTGGTGATAAATTACATGAGATTGAAAAAGAAAATTTGCAATTGAAATCCAAACTTCATGACATAGAACTGGTACAGTGTGATATTTTTAAACATTGGTGGAATTTCTTTTCAAGCTAATTAAATTAGTTTTCAGGTGACTGAACAGCGGTCTCATACCAAAAAGATTACCGTATTTTTCGGAGTATAAGACACACTTTCCCCTCCCCTAAAAGAGGGTGGAAATGTTGGTGCATCTTATACACCAAATACAGCCATTTTTGGCCTCCCAAAGCCCCGCCCCGCACGAAAACAGGTGCGTAGAGGGTTTGGGAGGTCTGCAGAGTGCTCCTGGGGGAGGGCAAAAACTTTTTTTTCTTACTTACCTCTTCGAAATCTTGGTGCGTCTTATACACCAGTGTGTCTTATAGTCCGAAAAATACAGTAACTCTCTTTGAAACTGCAGCATTTTTTGAAAATAATGAGAATCAGATTGACACTAGCTTGAAAGTATGAAGTTATATTCATGTGTCAAGTTTGCATCTTTTAATGGTAATATATATTTTATAGAAGAAACTAAATGTTTAATTGCCACATTTAGGATTAAGGTCTCACCAGATTGCAGTCTTTGTGGCAGGAAAAATCTTTCCAAATGCATAAAGTATTTCTCATACAATCCAGTTCCAGCCCATAATCAAAGCTTTATTCTCAGAATGCTCATGTCAGACAAAATAGTTTCCAAAATACGTTAAGCTTAGGAGGTGTGAGAAGGCAGAATGCGTGTAAGAAGCTATGGAGGCTCAGTGTTCTGAAGCAATATGACAGGAATATAGAAGGCAAATGATTAAAAGTTAATTTAACTTTTGCTTCATACTTTCTTTGTGAGCTCTCTAATTGACCAAAATGGGAAGTGGGATGCTGGCTAAAGCAAATTTTATTTACAATTTATAGCAGTTTTCTTCTATTCTGGTTAAGAGAAGCATTGTTTTAAAACATAGGAATAATTGCCTGATCTACTCACTTTGTGATTCATCACTAATATAGGCATTGGGTATCCTTTAATGTACATTTGAGTTTTATCATTATCTTTCCTTTTTATTCTTATGTATATTAGATTAGTTCTGCTGATATTTACATAGAAAATTCATCTTCCATTAAGAAAAGTCAGACAAGAGGTGATTTTAGAGCCATAATTTCAGATATTTTCAAACTGTGCACTAGATGTTCTTCCGCCAAACTGGATGGAGATGAACATTGATATTTTGGTCAGGATAAACTTCAGCCCCCTATTTAGGCTGAAGAAATTGTAAACATTGCCTTTGCTGCATAGCTTTCTTTTGTAGACACAAATGTCCATCATCCAAGGTAGATTATAAAGCTATGTGCCTTGTCCTCCATTAGGACAGGGATACTGACAAAAAGAGAATCGAAGAGCTCTTGGAAGAAAATATGGTGCTAGAAATTGCACAGAAACAAAGTATGAATGAGTCAGTCCACCTCGGCAAGGAACTGGAACAACTGTCAAAGAATACAGATCTCTCAGATAGTAAGTATAACAAATCAGTTTGCTACTTCTAATGTCATATGTATTTGATTTTTGTACATTAATTCAGAATTAATGGGAAAAAGGAAGAATTCCTATAATGAACTTGGGTTCATATATTGCAAAATAATCAAAAGTAATTCTGTGTTCCATTCTTATGAGATATTCTTCCTTTCCTTTCTCATTTTTTAAAAATGACTCATATTGCTTCATTATGCAGAATAATCATTATGCAGAATGAGATACTCTCTATTAAGCTGGACTTCCCTTAAAGTCCATGTTAATGGATTTAACAGTGATTATTTGTATTAGTTGTATAGAATGACATTTTAATAAAATAACACTGGCTAGGGTGTACCTTAGCCCCCTATTTTTAAATGGATGTTATTTAAATAAATTAAAATTATGTAATATAAATTAAAAAGATTTTATTTAAACAAATTAGTCTGTTCTGATCAACAAATTAAGAAATAGCTGGAAATGGATCCATGTTTGCAAATGTGTTTATGTGCCAACTGGGCATTCTGGATATTGTATTTCAACAGCAAGGAAATCTTTTGTCTTTGAGTTGAATGAATGTGCATCAAGTCGTATCTTGAAACTTGAGAAGGATAACCAGAGCCTGCAAAATATCATCCAGGAGCTCAGAGATGCATCTGTAGTCACTGAAGAGAATAGCCTCAAATTTGTAGAACTACAAAATGAGAATCAACAGCTTGGCCAAAAGGTAAATAACATAATTTATATTTACAGTCACCTAATCAAGTGTGTTTAGAAGTTATCTACCACAAGACATAGTGTTGGCTATCAGTTTGGTTGGCTTCCGAAAAATTGTTGAACAATCTATAGCTGTTGGCCTTGAAGGCAGTGTAACTGCCTCTGAAAGCAGTCTGCTAGGAAACAAATTGTGCTCTTGGTTGGCAATTGTGAGAAAAGACTGTTGACTAGACACACCAGAGGTCCTTCATTCTGTCACTTGTACTTTTTACAGCAGTGTTTTTTTCGACCTTGGCCTGAAGATGTATGGACTTCAACTCTCAGAATTCCCCAGCCAGTGGGAAATACCCACTGTGGCTGGGGAAATCTGGGAATGACACCCACACATCTTCAAGTAGCCAAGATTGAGAAACACTGTATTACAGAAACTATTTAGATTTTATTTGGTCCTCTTATTCCTGTTGACTGATTGACAGCATCCTTAGAGGGTAGGAACAAATCTTAACATTTCCTACACTCATAATAGTTCTGCATCTGCTCTGCACTGAGAGTATAACCAATTTGCAAATTTCTGTGTGGTTTATGTAGGACAATTTTCTATTTTTAAAAAAGAACAGAATAGAGTGGCTTTACTGTTAGTGTTAGGATTGGCAACCTTTGGATGACTGCAGTTGGGCTGTCCTTGGCATGTCCACAGTTTTGGGTAGCTCTGTGATGTCAAGAAAATAGTACTGCTATATGTTGAGGGATGCATGTTTTACTAGTGTTCATTGTCATTGTTGGGTTTTTTTCATAATGTTGACTATATTTTTCAGCCTAGTGCAGAATGGTAGAAAGTCATACCATATATTTTTGGACAGAGAGGGCAGATTCATGACATATGCACAGAAGGTTTTGCTGTATATTTGACAGTTGTTTATAATCTATTACATAGATAAAAGTAGTAAATGACAGTTGTCCATGCCTTTGAGCTTATCGCATTTCACCCTTCTTAAGGTGATACCCAGATCTTGTGAGCTCTTGTTTGTCCTCTGGCTTGAAACAGAATAGTATTTTCAGAGCCCTGGGATTATGATTGACCAAATGCTGAAGGGTGTTAAGAGGATGGGCAAAATAAATAAATGAATGAATGAATGAATGAATGCAGAAAGATAAGTAATAATGGCAACTGCTTGAAAAGGGTAAGACCATCTGAAGAACAGCTGTTAAAAATAAAAGCCATTGGTTAATAATCTGCTTCATTTTGCATCTGTCTTTGTGGTTGAGAAAATAGGCCACGTCATCTGGCCAAGCTTATTTAGGAGGAGAATTGGGCAAATAGAGGTGACCAGAAATCAAATTATAAGCCTGAAAAAGAAAACATACATGTATAACCAAGATTAGTTGTCTACCTGTATCTTCTTAAAAATATGAAAGTATTCATTTTCTAATAAAAATATGCATCTGTAGTCAAGGAATGGGGGAGGGAGACAGTGTAGTTCTATTTTTTTTTTAAAGGAATTAAGGAGTGAAAGTGGATCAAATTTTAGGGCGGTTAAGCTTCACATACATTCTTAGTAAAATGGTAGAAAGTTTTATTAAAGAGAAAATAATCAAACATATAGAACTTGGCTTAAAGTTCTTTTGCAAAGACTAGACTTCACTCAAAACCTTTAACTTGTAAACAAGCATGTAAGTAAGGATAATTCAGTATGGTAACCTGGGATTTTCAGAAATTTTGAAAGTATATTTAGTAAATTTGATTTTGAGATATCCTAAAATACATTAAATAATCTTCAATTTTCAATAATTTGAGCAAGCCTTAAACACATGAGATACATTTTTTTAAATTTCATTATTAAATGAAATTGTAACATTTCACCCTGAGAGTCTCTGAGTGGAAAGATTTAATTAGATCTTCCCCTTTCATTTCTTATCCTCTGACCGGACATTCCTGCAAGTTGAATTTACTGCCACAAATGATTGATATCCCAACCTTCAGTAAATATCTTGGGAACAGTAAAGCATGTTGCAATTATAGGCTTCTTAAAGTTAAATGTTCTCATCTACATATTGGATGAGCCCCTTATCTAAACCTTCCTGTCATGTAAAGTGTGTTCTTGATCCTCCAGCCTTCACCCTTTTCTAAGTCATCCATATACTGTGCTTCTTTGTGACAGTAACTGTTAGTTTTTGGATATATTGCCAATTCATTCAGCTGACTGCTAGCTGCAGTTTGGCGGTTCAAATCTCACCGGCTCAAGGTTGACTCAGCCTTCCATCCTTCTGAGGTGGGTAAAATGAGGACCCAGATTGTTGGGGGCAATATGCTGACTCTGTAAACCGCTTAGAGAGGGCTGTAAAGCACTATGAAGCGGTATATAAGTCTAACTGCTATTGCTATTCAGAAATCAGAGCTCAACTAGCCCAGCATTCTCATGGTCAATTAATTTTTTATATGCCAATAATAGTTTCAGCAAGCTTGTTGGATGCTCAGACAAGATTAGATATTCTTTTATGCAATTAGAACTTATAGAGTATTACTTTACACATATGCAGACACTTTGTATTACATTCCTTGTGTATCATTGAATTCGTGGTAGTCATGGTTACATAACCTGGGGACTACCTACATTGGTATTTTGGGCAAAGGGAAGGAGGTAGAAATAGTCATTTTTGTACCATCAAAGAGCAATGTTGTTGTAGGTGTTCATCCAAACATGCAGCAAATATAGTTTAGAAATGCCATCTCCTCCCATTAAGTAGCTGCTATGTTGTTTTTGATTCATTGCCACATCTAAAGAAGGCGGAAGCCAACATATATCTTGTCCTTTTATGTACACTGAGAGCATATGCACCAAAGACAAATTCCTTGTGTGTCCAATCACACTTAGCCAATAAAGAATTCTATTCTATTCTATTCTATTCTATTCTATTCTATTCTATTCTATTCTATTCTATTCTATTCTATTCTTTCTGTTGTGTTATACTGCTTTGGCAAGCTTATTGATAAAGTTTCAAATACTTAATTTCTCAAACAATGAACAATGTTTCTTCTGAGTTATATAAAACCTTTTCTATCCAGATTGAGAAGCTGCAAAATCAGATAGAAAAGGAGAAACAAAGTAACCAAGACTTGGAGGCTTTAAGTGAAGAACTCTTGAAAGAAAAGCAAGATCTTAAGGACACAATGGAGGCTTTAAAAGCTGATCAAGAAAGACAGGTAGAGATGTGGGTTTTGCAGAAGTTATTCCTAAAATATAACCAGTTGGGTGTTAGAAAATTGTTGGCTTACATATATAACAGGAGGAGAAACATGTTTTTGCTGAATTCAAGGACTGAGCAGACTCAAAACAGAAAGCAATTTATCCTTTTATTTTCATACTTATAATATATTTAAATTGGTTGAAATCTTGACTTCTCCAAGAACTGTCTTTCTGGTTGAGTCACCTCAGTATAATGATTTAGAATGATTGTTAAGAGATGTCACATCAGCTGACATTGCTAAAGGTGTAATTGAGTTGCATGAAGTATTGCACACTGAGAGGACTGCAGCACCAGCCCTGTTGCTATTTTAAATGGTTTCAATTACTAATTGATATAAAAAACTGTGTTAGAGATCAAATCATTGCTGTCTAGTTCAGTAAATACAGCAGAATTTATGGACCTGGTACTCTCCCAACTTTTTGAACTTTTGAACTTTTTGCAATACTGGTTCTTCAGAATTCTTTTGGATTCTAATAAGAACATTGGTTGTGCTTAATGTTATTTCATTTTTTAAAATTCATGCTTTTAGACCATTTATTGTTTTAACTTTTCCAAGCTTAGTCTTCCATATGCCATGGTCCTTATCAGATGAGCCTCTGCTTTAGTCAACTAAGGCTTTCCTATTATGTTGATGAATAAATAAAGAAGGTATAGACTATGTTTCCAGCCTTGGTTGTACCCATGCAACGGACAGCATTTCCTATTAATAGTCAGTTTTCATATAGTTTGGCCAGTATGCCATGAGCAATGGCATCCGCCAGGGGTAGGGCAGAACAGGCAAAATGAGGATCATAGCAATATAATAGAAATGCTGTCCTGCTAAATCAGGGGTGTTAAACTGGTGGCCCATGGGCCAGATGCGTCATGTGTAGGCCCTGTCCACCCCAGCTCCGCAAACGGGAAAAACATCGTAAAACATCATGTGACGGCAACATGACACCGCAGGTTTGACACCCGGGCCCTAAATATACATTTGACCTCCACACACATACAGTTTGCATGGTTTCAGTCACATTGCTGGGACCGCCATCTTTTATTTATGTATTAAATTTGTTTGCCACCCATCTCGCCATGAGGTGACTCAGGATGGCTAACAATGTTGCTTATTTTGACACCACGGACCATAACGACAGCAAAGTCCACTTTTATCTCAAGGATGCTCTCATTATGCTGTGCAAGGCTCCTTTGCAAACAAGGTCGTCCTTGACTTACAACAGTTAATTTAGTGACCATTCAAAGCAACAGCACTGAAAAAAGTGAATTATGACTGTTTTTCACACTTATGATTGTTGCGGCATCCCATGATCAAAATTCAGACGCTTGGCACCTGATTCATATTTATGACGGTTGCAGTGTCCCAGGATCATGTGATTCCCTTTGGCGACCTTCTGACAAGCAAAGTCAATGGGGAAGTCAAATTCACTTAACATCCATGTTATTAACCTAACAACTGCAGTAATTCATTTAACAATTGTGGCTTAAGAAAAGTCATAAAATGGGGCAAAACTCACTTATCAACTGTCTCGCTTACCAACATAAATTTTGG
Source organism: Thermophis baileyi (assembly GCA_003457575.1). Classification (NCBI taxonomy): domain Eukaryota; kingdom Metazoa; phylum Chordata; class Lepidosauria; order Squamata; family Dipsadidae; genus Thermophis; species Thermophis baileyi. The sequence continues at coordinate 773,945 of QLTV01000832.1, forward strand.
GCTCGATTGTGGTCGTAAGTCAAGCACTACTTGTATTTTGCCTGTATCCCACTCACTAGGAATTACATTCAATTCCTGGTATATTGATACATGCTAAGGCTACTGTGAGATTTTATCTGGTATCACTATATACGGATAGGAAAAAACCCAAAACATTTCAGTTCATAAATACCAAATATTGCTTCCTTGTATACCTGACCTCAAATAAATATGCCTTCCAGAATATCATTTGATGAAATGTATCTGTTTGAAATAATGCTTGGTTGTTCAACTGAATCATCTTTTTTCTCTTGAATTTTGGATTGAGTATGTATTCTGACACCTCTGATTCTTGGTGTTAGCAACCCCATATGGCCTTCAGCTATTCATCTTAACATTTGTGCCATTGTCTTGGATAAAGACAAATGTCATATGACTCATTGTGTTAGGTGTCATTTAAAAAATAGACTAAAAGTATCAATCCAACAATAGCTTTTTCCCCCTCGTATACAGTTTGCTATAAAACAATCAATTTCATTTTATTAATCCAGATTTTCTTTTATCTAATATGAAATCTACAAGAGTGCATTTTTGGTATATAATGGATGATCTTTTTTTGTTTGTTCTGACTCTAGATAAAAGACCTAGAAAAAGAAACTGACCACCCGAATCAAGTGGTTTTCTCTCTAAGACAGAGATCTCAAGTCAGTACAGAGGCCAAAGTGAAAAACATTGAAATGGAAAACAAAACACTTCACGAGGCAGTTAGTGAGAGCAACAGCAAGCTCAGTAAGCTTGAATTTGAGAAAAAGCAGTTGCAAAAAGATTTTGAGCAAGTTAAAGAAAAAGTAGAAAGAGTAGAAGAAATGGATAAAGAGCTTCATCGGCTAGAAAGGGAGAATGACCAGCTTGCCAAAAAAGTTGCAGCCATGAAAATTACCACTGAGAAAGTAGAAGTACTTGAACAAGAAAACAAGGATCTGGAAGTAGAAAACAGAAAGCTGAAAAAGTCTCTAGATACTTTGCATAATGTTTCTATCCAGCTGGAAAATTTAGAAAAGAATAATAAACAGCTAGATGACAAAAACCTGGAGCTCAGGCAAATTGTAGAGACTATGAGATTCACCAATACAAAATTAGCCCAGATAGAGGCAGAAAACAAAGATCTAGAAAAGGAAAAGGAAGAACTTCAAAAAAACATAGTCATGCTGAAAGTTCTGCTCAAGAAATCAGAAAGGTTGGAGCTGAGTTACCAGAGTATGAATGCTGAGAATCAAAAACTGCAGCAAATTCTAGAAAGTAGCAGTAAAAAAGTTCAACAGTTGGAAAAAAAACTCCAGGGTGTTGAAGATGACAATCAAAGTCTTCAGAGAAAATTGGAGGAACTGAAGATCTCAAGTAAGCAGGTGGAATGGTTGGAAAAAGAGAAGAAATTGTTGGAGCAGGAAGTGTTTCAATTGGATAAAGACAAAAAGATGCTGGAAAAAGAGACAAAGAGACTATGGCAGCAAGTAGAGCTAAAAGATGCTAACTTGGATGAGAATACTATAAAATTAACATCAATTGAAAAGGAATACAAGATTTTAGAAAGAGAACTTGCTAGAGTCAGTGATTCATCAAATAAGATGAAGGAATTTGAAAAGAACAATAAAGATCTACAGAAGCAAGTTACTATTGATAAGAGAACTCTAGCTACGTTAAGAGAGGTAAGCATAATTTCACCGCCTACCATCTAATGAGGAATTAGGAAACCAGGATATAGTGATTAAAAGCTTTACAACTTCCTTAGAAATAGGGAATAATGAATTGTAGGCAGTCATCGCAGTCATTGATTGTATAATTCATGGAAGCCAATTGTTGATTCACGTACAACACAACAAAGGCACAGATTTATCTTACGCTAAAGTTCAGTTTAGTTTATGCTGTCGTATGTGCAAGCCTTTTGCAAATTCATGGAGCCTCTTTGTATGGTGGGACATAATCAGTCTTTTTATGAACTATGGGTATTTCAAATAGGGCAGATTATTACCTTATACAGTCAAGTTAATTTTAACATACTCAGATGTTCCATAACTGATGACACTTCCCTTTATTTGAATGAAATGAGAAATTGCAATAGATTACCTCATTTAATCATTGCTTGGCATGGAGTAGCTACTTTATGTTAGGAAAAAATCATAAGTGTTGTATAGAAGCTGAGAGACGATAATTCAAATTATGGAAGATCGTGTTCCAAAAAAATCTATTGCTCTTCAGGTATGTTGAGCTACAACTGTTTTAGTTGCTCACTGTTTGTGAGAAGTGAAGTCCAATAGATTTGGAAAGTACCAGATATCTATAGAAAATGTCTGATTAAAACCATTGTGCAAGTAAGATTTCATGAGAATACAGCTACATCTAAAACCTTGATTAAAACATTTTGATTTATGTTTCTTCACAGTAAAATTGTGTACATGTTCACCACATTGTTTTTTTCCTAGCAGCCTTGGAAATTATTTGTTTTGTCATCATTGTTCCTATTTGCAGGATTTAGTTCTTGAGAAGTTGAAAAGCCAGAGGTTATCTAGTGAGATGGATAAATTGGACCAGGAACTAGAGAAGATGGGATTAAATAAGGAGCTGCTTCTGCAGGATGATAATGGCAACAGTGCTAAGTGAGAAGATAGTTTGTTTCCGAGTCTGTATTTTTCTGTATTTTAACTTCTGTTCCTTTAGTCTCCTCCACGTTTTAGGCATATGTGCTTCTTTGTCATTGGAAGTTATAGTTGTCAGGTAGCTGGAAGAAAGTCCCCGATCTAATCTAAATCTTTTAAACAGGTGGTTTTCTTATTTAAACAAATGGCCTACAATTGGCAACAAAACTACCAGTTGAAAAAATTTGTAAGATAGTAAGTTTCTGTAGAAGCATTCTTTCTTCCAATCACTGCTTGAAAGAGTATGAAAGCTTCTTTAGATAAAGGATTGCAGTTAGTTTGTGGATAGTGGTCCAGATACCACATTACAACAAGTGGAGGGGGCCAGAATAAAAGCAAGAGAGACCAGGACAAAAATGAATTTGATAAATGTGTAAATCAAATTACAATCAAATTAGCCAAACACATGTATACTTAATACTTTCCCCTTGTATCAATTAAAAATTCTAATCCTATTGCAACTCTTATGGGTATACTGGAAGTTTCACCCAGGGATTTCTGAAATGACATGACATAATCACTGTCAGAGATAATAGTACTTTTCCCCACCCTGGCTTGTCTCTGGGGTAAGCCCCTTTGCATGGGACAAGCTTTACCCCTAATCTAATGTTGCAATTCTATACATTGTACATTGATCCTATTCGTTGATTTTTCCCAGATGAGAAAATAAAATAACTGATATAAAGTAAATCTTAGGCATTCGGCTAATACTTGCAAGACATGGACTTTGTTCTTTCATATATTTTCAGTTACTGACATGCTGTCCTTAACACCCCTCAGGAAATATAAAATCTTGGAAAGCCAAACTGAATGTATTCTAAAGACAACACTAGCTAGTAAAGAAGAGAAAATTGTTGCATTGGAGGCCAAACTACAAGAGTTTGTTAACTTAAACCAACAGTTACAGAACGAACTAAACATGGTAAGACAGAAACCCAGAAACAATGCTCAATAGTAGCAAGTGACCCATGACGGGTCACCTATGAAATAATGCAAACCTTGATATATACAGAAGTTCTTCATCCTGATTATAAAAAGTGCTTTTGAGCTTTCTAATCTATTGATGAAGGTCGCTGGTTTTTGTTTATGGCTTAGATCAGGGGTGTCAAACTTGATTTCATTGAGGCCGCATCAGCATTGTGTTTGACCTCGGGGGGGGGGGGGCTGGGGGGGGTGGCCAGCTCGACATCACTCATGTTGGGGGCGCCTGTGGTGCCCGAGTGCTCCACCAGCAAAAACGGGCTCCCAAGCTCCGTTTTCAGTTGTGACGGCCTCCTGCAACCCTCTGCCAGTGAAAATGGAGCTTAGAAGGGCCGCACGTGGCCCTCCTGTGCTCCATTTTCGCTGGCAGAGCCACCACAGGTCAGTCCTTCGCTGTTTCCAGGGCAGCCCTGCGAGCCAGATCTAAGCACCCCGCAGGCCGGATCTGGCCCCCAGGCCTTGACACCCCTGGCTTAGATCTCTCTGCAGTTTTATTTTACAATTACCTAAAAGGGGTTTCTCCTAAATAATTACCTGTAACTTGGAAGGGGGATCATCTTACATTTATTGAGAATAGAAGATGCACTGTTCAAAGTGAAGGAATGATTAGGAGCTGCAAATTATGAAAACAAGCGCCTGAAAACAGACGCTACTAACATCGTTTCAAGTTCAATGGAGATGAACATACTAAGCTCTGCTCTCTTATTGCCTTCCATGTGTAGGAAGTGAATGTTAGCAATGGATATTTTTTATTTACTTATGAAACTTCTGCTCATGAATGAAAACAGAATCCTTAACCGAATATTCTTGTAATCCATTAATAGAGAGATTCTCCATTTCAAACATTTATTCTTTTCTACACATGGAGGGAAAAGAAAAGAGAATTGATTAACATATGAATAGAACAGGATTAATACGTTATGGATTCTTACATCCAAACTAAAAACTTCAAATTGATTGGGATTTAGCTACAGAGTAAGAATACATAGAAGATTTCAGTTCAATGAACCAAAGATCATTTTTCCAGTTTCTACCCCAGTTTACCCAGTGTAAGCTGCTCTAAATAAATCCATCCTTGATACTGCAGTAGTCTAGGCATACTTGCTTGGCAGCAATAACTATTAAAAGTCTTATGCTTACTAAACCCAGATTTTTACTAACTCTTTGTGAGTTTATGAAAATATGGTTTCTATATAGAAGCTCGCTTAATTTCATTGATGCAAGTGCCTTGTTTTATTTGCAGAGACTTTTAAGCAATAGTCATGATTTCAGTTAGTATTATGTTCTGTTTTCTGGCCTTGCCTAGTTTTGGCTGTGGCTCTGGTCAGTGGTATATACAGGTAACACACACACACATATATATATACACACGTGTGCTTGTGCACATACATAAACCCTTGTATAAATGTATGCACTTCTTTTGGAGACAAAATCTCCAGAATTGATTTCAGTGATTTCAGAATTGATTTCAGTAAACATACGGTAGTTGACCATGAAGGATTTTGGTCTGTATTTGTGAAGTTTTTTCCTATCTAATGCTGCTTTTGTTGGAGGATTATCTTAATTTTTGTGTCATATTTTCAAGTAAATACAGTAACTGCACATATTACAATCTTTGTCTATATTTACAGATGAGGAAGGATTTTGCATGTCTTAAGCAGAAGCAAGAAGAGGGAACTTTTATGCAGAAGCTGAATCAACCGTTGGAAAATTGTCAGAAGGAAGCAACGATGGAGCTTCTCAAAGTGAAGGACAGAGCTATAGATCTAGAAAGGAATGTAAGATGTCAGCTGTGTGTGCTTATTTCTATTTTAGGTTACAAACAATTCACATATTTTAATTCATTATTGGGTTATATTTGAACATGTCTATGTACTGATTGAGTAGTGTCTGCCTACTCCTCCATGCATATTTGTTTGAAAGAGCCGAGGTGGCGCAGTGGTTAGAGTGCAGTACTGCAGGCTACTTCAGCTGACTGTTCAGCAGTTCAGCGGTTCAAATCTCACCGGCTCAAGGTTGACTCAGCCTTCCATCCTTCCGAGGTGGGTAAAATGAGGACCCAGATTGTTGGGGGCAATATGCTGACTCTGTGAACCGCTTAGAGAGGGCTGTAAAGCACTGTAAAGCGGTATATAAGTCTAAGTGCTATTGCTAAGTGCTATTGCTATCTGCGGTTCTGAACATACTCTGTGCTAAACTGCAATAAATACACATTTTTTAATATAACGTTTCAGAAGCGTATTATAATATATGAAGCAACCCTATGAATAATACTTAAAATTATTTTCTTTATTGTGTTTCACCATTCTAAACATTTAACCTTTCTTTCAAGTTGGCGAAGTTGCCTAAATAAAAAGAGCAGAGAAGACCTGTCTTCCTTTCATTGGGTGGTAGCATTTTTTGTAATGATTGGATTGAAAAGAACTTTGCAGAGGATGCTGGACCACTTTTACGGTGACTGTTCAAAAAGAGAAATGGACAGTTCTGTACAGCCTCACTGCAGCGTTACCTGAAAACAAGTATGGCAGTTGTGAATGCAGTTGCCTTGTCAGCCAGTAGAACATAGGCATAACCAATACCCATCCTTTTGTGCAGATTGCAGGTGCTGCCATTTGAAAAACCACCGAATGAGAGATGTTCTCTGGCACAAACATAACAACAGTTAACTCTATTCCCCCCCCCACCTCCCACTCCTGTGGAATATATAGCAAAACCTCGGTCATTTCAGATCTTAAGGTAGATTTCAAAGAGAAGCTGGGCTGAAGGCAGGAACTACCATAAATCACTTCAAATCTTCTAAGGAATGTAGGGATATTAAAAAGACAATTCCTAGCTCACAATCTTCCATAGTAATTTCACAAAAAAAAAAAAAAAATACAGGCAAGTGAAACAGGTCTCGGTGGCTGATGGAGAGAAGCAGATGGGTTTCTTCTTTGCTGAATTGAATTGCCTGAGATTGTGGTGTGGCATTCCTATGACTTTTTATTCCCTCACCAGTGTCAGAAGTCAGAATGGTTCCTCTATTGCTCTGCTGTCTTAGAACAACTAGCCATTATAGCCAAATATACTGTCTAGTTATCGGAAAAGAAAGCAAACCCAACAAGTTCTTTCTGTCATGGATGATATAGCAGTTATATACTGTTGATCTCAGACTACGTGAGCATTTTATTCTCTCCTACCTTACCAGTTATTTTTTTCTCTCTTCAGAATGCAGCCCTGCAAACAGGGATACAGCTTCATAAGGAGCAACTAGCACGTTTGGAAATGCAGAATGGCTCCCTCAACAGCCAGATCCTGACACTACAAAAGCAAAATGCTTTCCTTCAAGAGCATAACACTGCAATGCAAACACAAACAGCTAAACTCCAGGTCAGAAAAAAATGTGTCTGAAAATTTCTAGGTACTTTGTTCTAGAGCACGGGTGTCAAACTCAAGGCCCGGGGGCTGAATCCAGCCCGCAGAGTGCTTAGATCTGGCCTGCGGGACTACCCTGGAAACAGTGAAGGACCAGCCCGCAGTGCCTCTGCCAGCGAAAATGAAGCTCAGGGGGGCCGCTGGCAGAGGGTTGCAGGAAGCCGTCGCGGCTGATAATGGTGCCCAGGAGGGCTGCATGCAAACCCCCCCCCCCCAGCTCCATTTTCACTGGCAGAGGGCTACAGGAAGCCGTCGCAGCTGAAAACTCAGCTTGGGAGCCCATTTTCGCTGGCAGAGCACTCGGGCCACCACAGTCGCCCCCGACATGAGTGATGTCAAGCTGGCCATGCCCCCCCCCCGAGGTCAAACACAACCCTAATGCGGCCCTCAATGAAATCGAGTTTGTCGCCCCTGTTTTAGGGGAAGCAGATAATAACTATTTTCTATCGTTAATCCAAATTACTTTCAATGTCACTGTGACGTATCTTCCTTTCCCAGCCTGCAAAGCAATACGTTGAGTATCCTACTTTTTGAGAAAATTGGAAAATGTTTGGATTTGATTTGTTAAAACACTTTGTTTTGCTTTTTCTAAGATAAAAAACAAAGACAAGGCAAAAAAAAGTAAAAAAACAAAAAACAAAAACAGATTAAAAATGAAGGGAAATTGTGTTTAAAATTACCTTTCACTAAATGGAGTTTGTGGATGTTCTGATTAAATTCCATACAATGTAGTTCTAATAGTTGGAAGTAAGCCAGTTGTGGTAAGAAAATTCTTAAAGAGGTAGAGCAGAGAGAGCTATGGTAGGAAAGAGGAGCAATAAGCGTATGTTTTAATAGACAACTTCAGAACTGGATCGCCCTTTGTAATAGTAGATTTGTCATTTTCTTTGAGAAACTATAGGTGGAGAATTCAACCCTAAATTCCCAGAGTACATCCTTGATGACCCAGAATACCTTACTCCAGAATCAGCAGATGGCCAAGGAGCATGAATATGACAACCTGCTGAAGCAGAAAGAGCAGCTCAAAGCAGAATATGAGTCCCTTCTTCAGGATCATGAACACCTCGTGTTGCTCCACGAACGGCAGTCTACAGAATATGAAACACTAATCAAACAGCACAGCAAACTAAAAACCTTGCACAAAAACCTTGACTTGGAGCACAAAGATCTAGGGAAAAGGTACAGAGTCTCTAGCTAATAATGGCAGATGGAGGGAAGATTATCATATGGTGAAAATCTGATCTTAATATCATTACGGCCAGTGATGTTTAGATGATGTCCCTAAAGCATAAGTTCTTAAGTACAATAAATATCATTCAGAAACTTATCTTTTGGGCAAAGCTAACGACATAACCATCATATCCATTCAAAATAACTTGTTTTGAAATGAATGAATCCATATTTTAATAAAGTATCAGTAGTGAGCCCTTGTTTGTTAAATTGGATTTGTTTGAAAGTCTCATACAGGCCTCACAATATATATCATACATATACCCAAATTTGATTTATATATACATAATGTAGACAAAATTCAATAGTTCATGTTCTGTTGATTTGAATGGGAACAAATGAAACATGCTTAAAAATACTTAACTTTGGGTGAAATATTATGGAAGAACAAAAGAATAAAAATTATTGTTAAAGAGAAATCTTGTTTAAACTTTCTATGCTGATTGTAGCAACCCAATCATATTCATTCAAAATAATTGGTATTGTCCCCTCTTTTGTTGAATTGGATTAGTTTGAAAATTTTATAGAGGCTTTATAATGTGTTTTAAGGCAAAATTGCACATATATATTTGTTTCATACAGATACAGCAGTTTAATAGAACACAAAACCGAACTGGAAGAAATGGAGATGATTTTAAAGACAGAAAAGGATGTTTTACAACAGGAGAAGAGAACCAGCACAATAATGACTGCAGAGAACCAGAAGCTTAGAGAAGAACTAGAAAGGTATCTGTTTTCAGAAATGATGCAGGCTGTTAATGTATATTAATGGGATAATTTGGTTGATCCATATCACTCTTAGAAATGTATACCAAGGACTGCCTGCCTATTAGTTGAGTAGCCTTAACATTTATGCTACAGTGGCTGCACTTGCTCACAATAACTATCTAGGTCAGGGATGGGTTCTGGCTTACCTTGCTGCCGGTTCGCTTCCTCACGCGCTGCGTGGGTGCGCGCGCCTTGCGCGCGCATGCACAGTGCTAAAAACCCAGCTTCTGCGCATGCGCAGAAGCAAAAAGCAAGATGGCGCCGCCAAGAGAGCTGGTTAGGGCACGTGTCCAGCCGGCCATCACTGCCGGTTTGGCGAGTGGGGGGAAATTCCCGCTACCGGTTCTAAAGAACCAGTCCGAACCGGCAGGAACCCACCTCTGATCTAGGTATGGAGGAGAATGTTACTTTATATTAATTCATTAACTCTGTAGTTCTAAAACGTCTTGAACTGTGGTATAAACTTGCTTTCCCAGTTATGGGAAAGGGCCTTCTACCAGACTGTGGTAGACTTAAGCTGTGGAATGTTCACCTAAACATGCCAAGTCCTTAGAAAATGGCAAAAGCCCATCTCTTTTACAAATCTTTTGTTAGTTGAATTGATCTTGATTTTAATCATACTGATTTTAATTTTGCATGGATTTTAATTGTATTAGTTCTGTTATGTTTTATCATTTGCATTTTTAATTCCTGCAAGTGACTATGAGTGTTGAATAGAAAGGCAATATCTAAGTTCAACAAATAAAAATTATATATTTTTTAAAATCTAGATAAATCCATCTTTTACATAGATAAAAATATTAACACTTGCCCTATACCCCCTTGCTTTGGACCCTGGATCTTTACTCAGCCACAGATAGAAATTAGGAAAGTTCTAAGCAATATTAAATATTGTAGGACTAAAGAATTACAAACATAATAAAACTTGCATAATAGAATCCCAGTACAGTGAAACATATTTTACTGGATTAAGGGTGCATATTTGCATCAAGACATTGTCCCTCAAACAGTGGACTAAGTTGATTGTATCCAAAGTAGTCTGGTGGTTGGTTTACAATTTAATTATTTCTGACAATATATGTCATTGGAATACTGATGCATTTGGGCAATGATCCCATTGCACAACTTTATGTTGTTGCATTTTACATCAGTTTGTTTTGTGATACAAAAGACTAATTTGGTTTTAACAAATTTGGAAGTAACAGAAACTCCTACCCATATAACTTCTCTTAAATCAAGGTCTAGTATAGTATTTAGTTTTAAGTCCTCAAATAACAACAATAGTATTTCTCAATAGGACAACATATAACCAGGGAGCTTATTCTACTAAAATAAAGGATGTAAAGCCATAACAAGCAAGTCTTACTACAGAATTTTGTCACCCTTTCATATTGTTACTTTAATATTAAATAATAGGATATTAAGAAATTGAATAGGATATTCAAGTTTTGGGAATATAAATATATCTGTGTAGTAAAAACAATGGATTAAACCAAAGTTTTAGTTCTTGACCTTGTTAAGATTTCTACAAAAGTCAAAAGTAATTTGAATGGGAGTGTTTTGCTTTTCTCTTTGAGGATGAATATCTCACACACCAAACTTAAAGCTGAGTACGAAGGGCTTCATAGTCACACTAAGGAGCTGAAAACATCCTTGAATAATTCTCAACTAGAGCTGAACCGTTGGCAAGCTCGTTATGATGAACTGAAGGAACAGCACCAGACTATGGATATCACCTTAACTAAACTGGACAACCACTGTGAGGTGAGTGCTATGTGTTATGAAAATCCAAAAATATTACAGCTCTGGGAAATATCACTGCAATTCAACAGATGTAGTATGCATAATCTGTTAGAACTGATTTACTCTTTAAAACCATGGGTTAGGATTGGAATTCATGTTCAATCCTAAAAAATTGAATTGTGAGAAAAAGAGGTCTTTAAAGCTCAGTGACAGTAGGGAGAAAAATCTTTCTAACCCTCCATTTACCCCATCCTAGAATTGTTTTTACTTTTTCTAGGTTAGCAAAAGAGGAGAATAAAAATTCAACTCCATACAGATAGTTCTTGATTTACAACCACAACTGGGACTGTAATCTTGGTCACTGAGCAAAGTGGTGCTTCACTGCTGCATGACCCTAAACCCAGCACTCCTGGTTGTGGTCATTAAATGAACTTAGAGTTTATTAAGCAGACAGAGTTCCAGATAAGGAGTGTGGGGTACCTCAGGAGGCATGAAGAAGACCCTGAGAGGCTCTGGAACTGAAAATCCTCCCTGCTCAACTCCAAGGAGGTTTTTCAGCCCCCAAGCAGAGAGGCTCTATGCATGGACTGATCCTGGCCCTGCCAGGCCTCCCCTGAAGCATCCTACACTCCTTTCCTTATCATGCTGCCTCTCCACTCTCTGCTTGGATTACAGCTTCCTCTCATCTTTGAGACTAGCTGAAAGAACTGCTTGCCAAAACAGTGCAGCTTTGCTCTATGAATGGAAAAGAACTCTTTCAGCAGTTCACATGTTCAAGATTTGAGCTCTGCTTCTGCACCTCACTAAAGGCATTTAGCTCCTCTCCATGGACAGAAAGGAACTCCTTCAATGGGGCACAGGAACAGATCTTGATTCTGTGTCCTTCCAAGGCAGTTCAGCTCTCCTTGACAAGCAGCTCTTTTAACCAACCCCCCAGAGAGGAGAAGGAGCTTGCAAACTTCTCAGCAGCTGCTCAGCAGCTTGCAAACTTCCCTGATGGCTTCCCCATTGACTTTCAGGGGAAGCTGGCGGAGAAGATTGCAAATGACAATCACATGGTTGCAGGGTGTTGACAACTGGTTATAAGTGAACAGATCGCCAAGTACCCAGATCGCCATCATGTGACCACATTTGTGGTGGTACAACATTTTGCAACCCTTTCTGAGCTGTTGCAATTCCGAACTGTTGTAAGTCAAAAGACTACCTGTAATATCCTTTAAAATTCTCCCTGACTGCATTTAGTATTGATTATGTCTAATTTTGCTCAGTGCTAATTGTGTATCTTAAGTGCTGGTGGCTGTAATATGATTGCTGGTACTGAAGTTCAAAGAACTGCTCACTGAGCAGAGATTTTTCATAAATAAAAGTCTTTGCTTTGGTTGCTTTGCAACATGTGGACAAATGTGTGCAAAAAACCCTCATCTATGGTATGTCTGTTAAATAGTTGCTTGCTCGACTAAAAGGAAACTTGGAAGAAGAGAATCATCATCTTCTCAGTCAAATCCAACTATTAAGTCATCAGAATCAAATGTTGCTGGAGCAGAACATGGAGAATAAAGAACAATACCACGAGGAACAAAAGCAATATATGTAAGAGAAGCAATCCTTTTGCATACTGATCTTGGCCTATGAGATTAATATTATGTCACAGGGATGAGGGAGCAGGAAAACTTTTCAAAAGAGATCATTGAGGGCAATTCATGAAATTTCTCTGCAACTGCAGCATGCTTTTGCTAAATGTAAGCATACAGTTCATTGTGTATGTTCTAGCCCAGCGGTTCTCAACCTGTGGGTCGTGACCCCTTTGGGGGTCGAACGACCATTTCACAGGGGTCGCCGCGCGCGTTAGCCCACCATCTTGGTGCCACTGTCACTTTCAGGGGTGAAATGCTCCCGGTTCAGCCGTGCCTGCGGGTCGCCGGATAGCCGGTAGCGACAGAAGCGGGAGACTTCGCCCGGACGCCGCCATTTGGGTTCTTTTACCCTCTGCGCATGCGCAGAACGTTTTGCGCATGTGCAGAGGGTAAAAGAACTCAAATGGTGGCGTCCGGCCGGGTGGGCGAAGTCTCCCGCTTCCATCGCTACCAGTCACGGGGAGGGGGGTCGCGGGGGGGTCGCCCCATTAGAAAGGTTGAGAACCACTGTTCTAGCCTGAAGTTTGGGTATGAAAATAGGTGCAAGTCATTAGACTTGTTAAAATGAAAAAAATGGAAGGTTTACTCTCAGTCACTATTGTTGTCTGTACCAATAATGCATGACGTGTTGTCCTATATGAGCTTTGATGTATAATTTCTGCTAGGGTCAAGTCATATTACAGTATATTGTAATACTTGTCACTCTTTATCTCAGCCAGCAATGATACTAGGTTCTTTGTGATTGGTTGCTAGGTAGGTAGGTGGGGGGGGGGGAGAGGGAGAGAGAGAGAGGGAGAGAGAGAGAGAGAGAGAGAGAGACAATCACATTTATAGGCATATTTCTTGGACAATATTTAATTTAAACATTCCTATATTTAAGTATGTTTAAACTAGATATTAAGTTAGATATGGTCCGAGAAGGATTTTTTATCTTGCTATCAGGGATATTGACTTCTTTTCCTGGAAACATATGATAGTTCAATTTTAGCATTCTAATGCTTTCCTCAGCAAATAACTGTAAATTTCTAATTTTCTCTTCATTGTATGTTTTTTTAACAGTGATAAATTAAATGACTTAAGGAGACACAAAGAAAAATTGGAAGAGAAAATAATGGATCAGTACAGGTTTTATGATCCAACTCCAAAAAAGTAAGTTTTATATAGAAAAACATTTTTATTAATTATCACATCCAAATCAATTTATAACATACAATCTGTACTTCAGTCATCACACTTTGACTTACTAAGTTGACATGAATAAACCATGGTGCCCTTTCTGTAAGTGAAAACATGATGAAGCCTTCACTTAGCTGTAGGCTTCTGTTTCAGAAAAGATTATAGATAGTAGACAATACATTAAATTAGTACTGCAAATTATACATCTAATTAAGATATGATTTCTAAAACCCCAATTTTGGATGTGACACAATTGCATGTATAAGAATGGTTTCCAATTAGAATTAAATTCTGCATTGGATTTACTTTTTAAATACAAAGTTAATCTAGGCATCGAAGTATGCTCACACAGTTTAGTTAGCCATACTCCTGAAGAGAGAAAGATATTTTCCAATAAAAGACATATAAAATCCTTGCAACCATTAACATACACAATACTGACTCAATATATTTTGAGGAGATATATGGTTTTAGTGCAATTTAAACGGGAATATTTCTAGCTCAGTGTGGAAATTAGGGTCATTGGTGCTCTCTGAGCTTGGTTGTTTTCTTGCAGATGTTTCATTACCCAGGTTAGGTATAACATCACCGATAGTGTTAATCTAGTTTTTGTAATGAAACATCTTCAAGAAACAACCAAGCTCGGAGAGTACCAATGATCCCTCATTAGTGCAAGTTAATAAGAATCTCAGGTTGCAGGGACATTACAGCTTTTCAATTTTTTTCTATTCTACAATAAAACATTTTCCACCATTGTTAGGATTTACAACTTTGCCAACATACACATGCACACACATACACAAAAGATCCAACCTGCTTGTTACATTTCCAACAATGCCAAATATTTATTTTAGCAATCAAGACTAGCATGATATGCTGATAAAAGAGTGGAAAGTTCAATGGAAGAAAAATATGACATTTACTTCAAATATTTCCTAGAATCAGAGGTCACCCAATCCAATAGAATCCTGGAAAAATATAGCTAAAGGAAAAAAATACAATGTGTAATTTAAACTTTGGAATTTGTTACCACAAAATGTGCTGCCTACCAATTTGACTGTGTTCAAAAAAAAAGGTTGGACCAATTCATAGAAAACATAGGAATTAATGTGTGTTGCCTTGATGGCGATGTGCCATCTGCTGAAAGACTAATGGGCTTCCTTGAGCCAGGGGTGGGTTCCTACCGGTTCGGACCGGTTCGCCTGAACCGGTAGCGACCCGCTAGTGATGTCATCCAAACCGGATCGGTGGTTGCCGGTCCGTGGGGGCCGCCATCTTTTTTTAAATTTTTTTTCGAATTTTTTTTTTATTTTTTTTTTTCTGAGCTCAGAAGGTGACTTCCAGCACTGTGCATGTGGTCGCCATCTTTTTTGGCTTTATTTTATTTTTATTTTTTTTTTTTTCATGCATGCTCAGAAGGTGACTTTCAGCATTGTGCACGCGGTCACCATCTTTTTTTGGCTTTATTTATTTTATTTTTATTTTTTTTCAAATTGAATCCCTTCTTTAT
>QLTV01000832.1:789333-840933 GCA_003457575.1 Thermophis baileyi
AGTGATAGTTAAATATATGCTGGGCTTTTTAAATGTCTTACGTATATTTTATGTGGTTAGTCACCCAGAGTCTCTATAATGAGATGAGTGGCCATATCAATTGTATACAGGTAATCCTCGGCTTACAACCATTCATTTATTGACTGTTCGAAATTACAACAGCACTGACAAAAGTGATTTATGACCATTTTTCACACTTAACGACCGACGGTCGTTAAGTGTAAAAATGGTCATAAGTCACTTTTTTCACTGCCATTGTAACTTTGAACAGTTTAGTGACTGTTCAAAGTTACAATGGCACTGAAAAAAGTGACTTATGACCATTTTTCACACTTAACAAACGACGGTCGTGTGAAAAATGGTCATAAGTCACTTTTTCACCACATTTTACAAGTTGGCCACTCCCACCCGGTCACAGGACCGCCAAGCCACTCCTACCCAGTCACACGACCGCCAAGCCACTCCCACCCAGTCACATGGCCGTCAAGCCGCTCCCACCCGGTCACATGGCCGTCAAGCCACTCCCACAAAATTAAGCCACGCCCACAGAGTGGTAGTAAAAAAAATTGGAACCCACCCCTGCCTTGAGCACTTGGTTGACCACTGTGAAAACAGACTGCTGGACTAGATGAGTGAGGGGTACCAATGCAGCAGGGCACTGCTTATATTTTTACTATCCTCAGAGAGAGGTAGTAAAATATTTGGTAATTTGTAAATAGATTGGGCCATAAGGACTTCTAGTTTTCTACCAAAAAGATTTTAAATAGATCTTTTATATGGCGACCCCATTTTATGGCCATAATAAAAAAGAAGCTTTATAAGCAACAGAATTCAGAAATATTCTGTTTGTATCACTTGTTTTAAGTCTTAATTAATTAATTAATCTTACTGACTTTCTTGCTGTAGAGTAGCAGCCCCCAACCTTTTTGTGGCTCTGTGGACCGGCCGCAGTAGTGGGGGGGGGAGAGGGGATGGTTTTGCACGTATCTGCTGCTGGTGCAAATGGAGCTTTGCATGCTTGCCTGCCGCTTGCACGGCCCGGGGGTTGGGGATCCCTGTGGTAGAGAATGAAATAATTATTGTTTAAAAAATAAGAGGAAAAATATTGCTGTCCTATTAAAAATTTCCAATAATAGGAAAAACCACTGGATAGGAGCTAAAGCCTTGGTTAAATTCATGAAGCCAAAGAAAGAGCCAACAAGAGAACGAGTGAAATCTTCAGCAGATACTTCTCCATCTCAGTTAGAAAGCATGGAGACAGCAGGTTCACAATCTCCATCACAGCTACCCAAGCACCAGAAGAGTCTGGAAACTACCTCCAAAGAGTTCAGCTTCGTGGAAGACAAAGAGCATAAGGCAGGACCCATGGTCAAAGGTAGGCGTTGCATTTCATTGGAGAGTGAATTAGCTTTGTAGCAGCATCCTGATTAGCTTTTGCTGACAATATTTTGTTAATTAAGAACATGTTGCGTTTGTAATCCAATTAATAAATCACTTCTGTTTGGCGCTGATATCCTTTAGGCCTTTTAACAAAATGTGATTAGGTATCTAGGTGAAAGAGCTAGCCGTAAGTATAGACTTATGGATGGAAACCAAACAAGGAGAGAAGCAACCTAGAACTAAGGAGAAATTTCCTGACAGAACAATTGAAACAGTGGAACAACATGCCTCCAGAAGTTGTGAATGCTCCAACACTGGAAGTTTTTAAGAAAAGATTGGACAACCATTTGTCTGAAATGGTATAGGGTTTCCTGCCTAAGCAGGTAGCTGGACTAGAAGACCTCCAAGGTCCCGTCCAACTCTGTTATTCTGTTATTCTATTTCCCTTTCCCTTCATTTATTTAGAAATATGGACTAGGGCAGGGTTGTTGACTCCAATCTTGTGCAGATAAAAAGAATCCATTGGCATGGGGTTCCTTGTCAGCTTCAAGCCCAAGCTTGCCACTCTGGAATTAATTCTGAAAATTAAGCAGGTGTTTCTTTCACAAGGACAAATACGTGTTGTTGTTGTTGTTGTTGTTGTTTTTTGCAATGCAGGCTTATTTTTTTTATACTTAAGTACAAAGTGCACCATAATTCTCAGCAACAAACAGGGCTTTTTTTATGGTGAGACTCTTGTCTTTAGAGCTCTCGGTATCCTGAAGATTTATTTTTATTATGGCGTCATAGATTTACCAAGTTGTTTTTGTTGCCATTTTGTTGTTCTGTGATTATTTTTGTGTTCTTTTAAGATTGTAGTGCTGTTCTTAGACTTGTATTTTAATTTTCTGTTTATTCTATCAGTCATGTGGAGCTCTTATAACTAAACTATAACTGAACTATTGCACTATTGTTATATGCCATTAATGTACATGCTAATTCTACGTGTTTATCAAGTGTTAGTTGCTTTACGCTACCTTCATAGTATAGGTGTATTCTGTAAATAAACTTGGTTTCTAATTGCATTGATGTTTTTTGCATTATGGGACTTTTCTACAAAGCAGAAACATTCCCCAGAGTTTGTTTGTAACCCGCCTAGTTTTTCTGCATTGAAAAGTGTAGTCTGACTTGGTGACAGCAGAGGGAGCCAAAGAGAAAAGAATCAGCAACACAGATCCGAATATGAAAAACGTGAAGGATCCTTAATAATATATGATCTTTGCTTATGTTTTTTATTGCATAATATGTCTCAGTAAAGAATTGAGTAGACTTTGTTGATAATAATAATTGATGGGTAATAATTGCTTCAATTAAAAACATTTCTGGAATAGACCTATCCCTAATTCTTACATTGACTTAAGCACTTCAAAACCAGGAAATTATGTTGATTATCCTAACACATGTTCTTGATCTGTAATGATACTGTACAGGTAGTCCTTGACTTATGACCACAATTGGGACCAGAATTTCAGTCATTGAGTGAAGCAGCCATTAAGTGAGATGCCCATGTGACCGCTTCATTCAGCAAACTTCAATCCTGATTCTCCCAGTTGCGGTTGTTAATTGACCACTTGGGTCGTTAAGCAGACAGAGCGAAACAACTGCCTGTGAAAGGAGGGCAGGCAGCTTCCCTCCATGCTCAGGGAGGGAACTCCTGTGCTGGACTGGAGAAACAAAGCCGAGATCTTTGGGGTGCAAGCTTTGTTTCTCCATCCCAGTTCAGGAGTTCTCCTTCCTTCCTTGTACAAACAGAAGAGAACTCTGGCACTGGGCTGGAGAAACAAAACTGGAATCTTCAGATCTTCACTTCCCTAGCCCAGCGCAGAGGTTCCCCCCCACCCCCTGTGTGGAAGGGAACTTCTGCAGCAAGCTGAGGAAATGAAGCTTGGATCCCAAAGATCCAAGCTTCATTTCTCCAGTCCAGAAAAGATTTCCACCATCTGTGGAGTTCCTTTTTTTGTGAGGTGCTTCAGGGCTTGGTATTCTCTCCCTTCTTATTTAACTTCTACATGAAGCTGTTGGGTGAGGTCATCTGATGGTTCAGAGTGAGGTATCCTCAGTATGCTGATGATACCCAGCTTTATATCTCCACCCCAGCTCACCTGAGTGATGCCATGGAGACTATGAGGGCCTGGATGAGCAAAATAGGCTTCAGCTCAACCCAAGCAAGACCGAGTGTCTCTTTTGGATCTCTGGTTTCGGAGACCTTTCATGAGTTCTGGATGGGGTGGCAGTACCCCCAGACAGACCCAGTGTACAAACTGGGCCTCATCCTGGACTTACGGCTCTTGCTCAAAGGCCAGGTAGCGGCCTCGAATAGGAGGGCCTTTGCACAGCTTCATGTTATGTGCCAGTTGCACCTGCTTCTGGACTGGGGAAGGGACTGCTCATGGTCACTCATGCCCTTCTAACCTCTATGTTGGATTACTGCAAGTGGCTTTATGTGGGGCTGCCCTTAAAGGGTATTCAGAAGCTTCAACTGGTGCAAAACGCAGCAGCATGGACCGTTCCTGGTGCCAGTTCCTGGCAGGAAAGGCATCCCAAGGTACCATCAGCTAGGGAGTATTGACTGGCGAGACCCAGAAGGAGAGCCTTTTCTGCCATGGCAGCCGCTCTTTGGAACATCATTCCCTCCCCCCTGAGATTAGATTGGTCCTGTCCTTATCGGCCTTGAAAACTTAACTTTGTGTTTGAGCCTGGGGTCTTGACCATGGGTTTGAGCCGGCCTCCTGGTTGTATGGATGATACCGGTTGCTGTGTGGTTTTATTTTTGTTTTATATTATGTATTTTGTGTTTTTATTTTATTGTAAGCTGCCTTGAGTTTTATAAACTTAAATAAATAAATATGTTTACCTCATAAAAGAAATTATAATGTACTGTATGTTTAATCATAAATACTAGAGCAGCCTTTCTTAACAGTATTGTACCCTGGAAATACTTTTCAGGCCTCGGAGATCCTCTGCATAAAAATTAACGTATCCACAACTAGCATTGCCTAATGTGCAACCTTCAGAAAATAATGTGAGGGGTTTTTTTCCCCAGCCACAATCTTTTGTGGAACCGCACTTGAGAAAGACTGTTCTAAAGGCTGCTGCCGTAGATAGTTATCTATCTTATGTAAACCTTACCTGATTAACAATGGCTGTAGAAATGCTTAGTCCTTGTTCATGTTAACAGTTTTCTTGGATGTTTGAAATTACGTTTTAGTTATTTCTGTTACTTTTTTTCCCTCTTTTCTGGGGTCTCTGGGTGATAAAACCTAGCAGCTCAACGTAAAAAGATTGCCTTTTTGAGAACCACAAGCAAGCCCAAGGAAAAGCCTCCAAAGTCTCCATCGAATAACTCATCTCTCTCTAATCGTCTCCGGTTCTGGTCGTCTTCTGACATCCCATCCTCTCCTAATGAATCATTTTCTTTCTCAGAAACAAATGATTTCTAACCTCTTCTCTTATCATTTATTCCCAATGCATTTCCAGTGTTTTATTTTTAAACGAATGAAATCTATAGCCCTTCTATACACAGTCATAGATGCTCAGCGTATAACTGAGACAGAATAAATCCAAGATCAAATCAAGTCAACACGGACAACATTTTCCCATCAGTAAAATGAAGGACCTTGTTGCACAATGTGGAATATTTCTTCAGTGCCGTACACTTTAATGGGGCATGACATACTGTGCCTATAGTTTTGCAAGTACTTTTGGTGATGGTGCACATGCTGAGTAAGTGAACCTGTTGTGTACTACACTAATGCTTTACAGATTTGCCCATGTGCCTCATGTCCTGTCCAGATGTTAAAATATATTTTTGTTGCTGTGTCACTGGCAATGCATCTTTTTAATAATATTCTGCGTTAAAAAAATAACTCGTAACTAATTTTGCCATTTCTCCTATATCCATTGTGCTGCTTGTCTGTTGTCTAATATTATTGCGGTGTAAACATGAAAATACAGAGACCTCTGCCATTGATGAAAATAGCTTGATAATAATCTATGTCTTGCTTTTTTTTTTTTTTAATGCTAAGCCAACAGTAACTTCAAAATAGGCATTAAAGTTGATTTTGTTCTGATTGGCAAACACCATTGCAATTTGATAGTAAACAGCCACAGTTGCAGCTGTGCTCAGCTGGTTAATATTAAATGCTATAGCACTGCATCAGAATGAACACTATGTTCAACAGATGCTTATCTATCTGCAACTACATGTAATCGATTTGTCTTCTGCTGCTTCAGCCATGGTTTGCTTTATTAAGTTTAGCATGCTACTTCAATAGCATGGAATGGTTTGTGCCTTTTCCTTGCTGTTTTAGTTGACTTAAAAATGTTATGCTCTTAGATGGGTTTTGCTATGAGTGATTTCAGGGGCTTCTACAATGCAGGAGAAATTATATATATAATTTTAGATAAATGGACTTTAAAAAATGTAAATAACCCAGGTTTTACTATTTTACTTCTTGGATTGTCTGTGCCACTTCGAATTTCATGTAGATCACTCTAGAACAGTGGTTCTCAACCTTCCTAATGCCGTGACCCCCGCCCCGCCGCAGCGACCCCCTCCCCGCGCGCAATGAGGTGACAAAGGGGGCATGGCACCAAGATGGCGGGCTAGCACGCGCTTAGACCCAAAGGGGTTGTGACCCACAGGTTGAGAACCGCTACTCTAGAAGAAGGTTTCTCAACCTTGGCCGCTTGAAGATGTGTGAAGATTCTCCATGATGGCCGGAGAATTCTGGGAGTTGAAGTCCACACCTCTTCAAGTGGCTGAGAATGAGAAACATTGCTCTTGAAACAATTGGAATGTGAACGCCTTCTAATTCATTCTTTAAAAATTCAAGTAGGACAATTTTTCCCAGAAAAGAAGGCATTCTGTTCTCTCCCATATTATTGAATGAATCTTGCTTCAATTCTATAGCGAATATATTTAGTGGAGTGGAATGGATTGCAGTATTAAATCATATTAGCAATAGAAATCCCTAAAGGATATGTGAATATTGAACAGAGACTCAGAACCCAAATCCTCCTCAACTTTCTTTAAAAAAAAAAATCCACTTAATTTGGTATAAAACTCCAAAACACTTGTGCTTAGGTTTTCAGCCTTGGAATAACTTCAGTTATTCCTCCCCTCCCCCAAATCATATGATACATACAGTATATAGCTCCTTCTGTTCCATAATGTATGTAAAGTGCTATTCATTCCTCTGTCGCTCATTCTTGCTGATCTGAAATTAGGTTAAAAAAAAAAGAAAACTGGATAGAAATAGATAATATCTGATCATAAATGAAAAGATTTTAAAATCAGAAGAATTTGATGGTACTGTTTTTCTCTAAGTATGCATTTCTAAGGCAATGAGTACCTATGTCTCTTGTCTCTCACTTCTTTGAATGTTTCAATGTTTTCCCATTTGATGTTAGGGGATTCAAATCTGAAGAGAGTTTCACACTGTGGAGGCAGCAATGACCACATTGAAAATACAAGAGATCCTGCTATTAAACAGTGCTATGTGGACTCAAGTTCCAGGACTTTCTCTGCTCCAATCTCTAGACAACCGAACAGACCAAAAGGTAGGCGTATAGCATGCTTATCTTCATGGGGATTTTTTTTTTCAGTAAGGTATTATTAGTTTCTAAGAAATGAAGTTCAGAAGAAAGAAAATTTTATGTATTTAAAACATTTACATAGCCACCCAAATAAAAAATAACCTCAGGGTGGTTTGCAGCCAATAAAACAGTATAAAACAATATAAAACTAAAAGCAGAAAAACCTGACGCCACTATCACACTTTTCTGATGTACATTCTCATACCACCTTGACCTTGCCCTATCCCAACACTTGGCAGAAGAGCCATGTTTTAAGTGCTGTCTGGAAGGATAAAAGGGTGGGGATCTGTTGGACATCAAGGGGGAGAGTGTCCCATAGGGCAGGGGCTGCAGTGGAAGAGGCATGCTTCCAAAGATCCACAGATGGTGATGTTTAAGGGAAGGGATCTACCTACTTTATCTGTGGTGAGACAGACAGACGTCCTTGAAGAGAGGCGATCCTGCAGATAATGACTGACATTATACTAGCCAACTGAATATATCACATGCCAAAGAGCAAACAACCCTTTAAAAAAACGTTACATTTTTCAGGCCATAATTCAGATGATGACCTGTATGCTGATTCCTCTGCAGCACAACTTTCCAACAAGCAGCACGGTAAGTTAAGCTCTTTGCCTTTGATTCTGATCCTGGGCTTGGATGGGAATGATCCTCAAATATTCAGGGTTATTTTCACAGAAGAAGATGGCTACACTAGGGTGAATGAAGTCGAAAAGTTCTATTTTAAAGAGATGTTTTATCCCCTTGTGGATAAATAACATAATATGGGAAGAAATACAGACTTCTTTGGCGCTACTGAAGATGTTTCTTAGAAGATGAGCAGTTGTTTTATCCTGAGGCACCTTAGTCCCTCTATCCTTTGCTGTCAATACGGACAGGTATCAGTTTTCAGATAGAAAAACCCAACCTGAAAACGCTTGCCTGCAAAGTGTTTGCTTTACTATTGACCCATGTCCTCCAATAAATTGGTTTTAGAGGGTGATTATTCCAATGGAGAAACACGGTCTTCTTTCTTTCTAACCTGATGCAGCCTAGAAGCTAAGAATCCTCTCTGTCTCTGATTTTTTTGTTCTTTTTTCTGGTTTTTTTTCTTTTCTTTTTTAATTTCCTGCAGTGTCTGGGTCAGATAGCTTAGAGAACAGTGAAAATGCATCCACTAACAGCTCCCCTCTAAACCTGAAAGGTATGATATTTTCACAACAATATTGATGTACTACAGTCCCTTAATTATTAGGCAGGAATGTTCATAAATTAAATCTTAATCTTTTGGGTAAGGCTTGCATTTTTGTTCCTGTTCCGTAGAATGCAGATTCTGTGGAATGCAAATAGTAAATCAGTATTTGTATATAATGACATAGGGTCATTAGTCCTTTTGTGCCCCTAGTCCTTTTATAAGAATGTGTCAAATATTTTTAATAGAATAAAAAGAGGTTATTTTTTATCTTTGAATTTCTTGATACAGGATCTTATGACTATATTCGTGACAGATCAGAAAGCTTTAGCAGTGAAGATATGGTGCTAATGAAAAATATGCCTGGCACATCTAGAGATGGTCTGTTTTGTTCCACTTCTTCTCCAGTTGTGGGTTCAAACACTAAACAGAGCTCGTCATTTAATAAGAATGGTGCATTGTTATATGATACATCTCAGAAAGGCAATCATGTACAGAAGCAATCTGTTAAGCACCTATCTGCCTCTCCGGGTAATGAGATGGTAACCTTAGAAGAATTCCTGGAAGAAAGCAACAGATTATCTCCAATGAAAGTAAGTAAATTATACAGAAAACACATTGTTGTCTGTATGGGGATAGAGGATCATCAAAGGGAGATGCTACATTGCATACCATGGGACCCTGATTGTTAGTGGAACACGCAGGTTTATCCAGCAGTCAGACCTGGTTATCCCACAGGCTGAATAAACCTTTGTGTGCCACTAACAAGTCAGTCCCTCTCTCTCCCTCCCCCCTCTCTCCCCCTCCCCCTCCTCCCTCCCTCCCTCCCTGTGTGTGGCTGGTAGGTTCTGTTGATAAAAATTCATGGAAATTATTATTATTGAATGATATATTATGCTTATTTTTGTATTTAGGTAATTGTAGTAATTCAGTTTATTTGTCACTATAGGAAGCAGAATGGAGGTAAAAGTTAAGCGTGCAAGTTATTAGACTATTTTGAGAGTAGGGGTGGGCAATGTTTGACCCATATGGATCTTTTATTACTGCAGTATACCTTTCAGATGGAAATAACAAAGACTAAACTTGCATGCAGGCAAAGTTCTGACCTTTATTATATTTATGTATAAAAAAGTACTCCAGTGTTTGCTTGCTTGCTTGTTTTGTGAGGGGAAGACAAAAGTAAGATGGGATGCAAATTTGAAGGCTAGAATTTTAAAAACAATTTTACTAGTTTTTCTCGTAGTAAATAGATGTTCTGACATGCCCCCCATGTCAGGAATTTTTTGAGAAATGTCCATCTTCAAAAAGAATACCCACTCCTTATTTAAGGTGAAATGTCTGGTAGCCCTTCAAGAAAACAACCTATATGTCCTGTTCTCAATTGTTTCCATTAGGCTGCAGTCCTTATAAGGCAAGGGTGTCAAACTCAAGGGCCGGCCTGGAAATAGCAAAGAACTGGCCCGGGGTGCCTCTGGCAGCCAAAACGGGGCACGGGGGGTCGCACACAGTCCCCCTGCACCCCATTTTCTGCCTGGACGGCCTCCTGCAGCACTCTGCCGGCCAAAACAGGGCGCAGGGGGGCTGCACGTGACACCCCCCCGGCACCCCATTTTTGGCCTGCACGGCCTCCTGCAGCACTCTGCTGGCCAAAACAGTTTGGCCGTTTTGGCCAGCAAAGTGCTGCAGGAGGCCGTCCAGGCCGAAAACAGGGTGCGGGAGGGCACATGCGGCCCCCCCTGTGCCCCATTTTGACCAGCAGGATGCTGCAGGGGGCATCCATCTGTCCCCCCCATCCCGGCCCGCGGAGGAGAATTACAATGCTGATTCGGCCCTCAAAGAAATCCAGTTTGACACCCCTGTTATAGGTATCCACTTCTATGTACAATTAAAATGAACTTGTATTTATATTAATTTAAGATTGCAATCACATTCTCACTCTAGGCATACTCAAATGCACTGTCAGACATTAATCTCAATATGGTTAGGAGGCAACTCAGTTTTAAAGCCTAGTTTTTATATAAGCTTATATTCCTTCGATATTAATATAATATTTTAAAACCATCAACCTTATGAATACACTAAATTTTCTGCTGCCTTGCATTCTAGAGATGCATCCTAAGATTGTTTACCATATTGAAGAGTTGGCTGTCCAGTCATGCCTGTTTCACTGGAATCTACTGAAAATCACTACAGCTCTAAAATATCCATTTGGCCTGGATTTTATGCCAGATTGTTCTTCAATTGTGATTACACAAGCATTTTGTTTAAAACATTTTATATTGTCCTTTTCTGCTTGAAAATTATACTACTCAAGACCATCAATTTTTTTGGATTGTGTCTGTGTGTCTGCTTGCAAGTAAACCGCTATGGATACTTAATGCATAAGTGCAGCTAGTTGCAAATAACTTAGATTGGTCTGACCCTGCATTAAAACTGGTTTGTATTTTATGTTATAGATACATTATTATGAAGAATTTTTGTGATAAATAAATAATAAATATTCATTAAGTTACTGCCCAGAGCTTCTCTGTGAGGGAAATGGATATTTAAGAAGTTTAATATATAAATAAATAAAATTTTATTTCAATCCTCTTTTTAGGATGTATCCAGTAAAGATGACTTGCTGAGTGACTATTTCATAAAAGCCAGTGAGCTTCCATGCCCTGGAGGTCAGTTTCCGAAGTCACACAGGAAGGAGCCAAGCAAGACACCCACCAGTTATGTCACTCCAACTATAAAGTTGCCTGGCGCTGCTGAAGATGGAAGACCAGCTAAACCAGGCCACTACCTGAAACCAAATCCTGGACCATCAGAATCAGAACCTATGGCAAACTCCAACAAGCTTACCCATGGACCTCGAAATCAAGCCAGTCGAGCATCAAAGCCATTGGCATCCTCTCAACAGAATAACAACATGGGCAGGCAAAGCGCTTCACTGAACCGGGCCTATAGCTTGGCTTCAGCAGATCTTCTGAGAGCCACTAGCGCCGATGTGTACAGACGATATGACAGTCTTCCAAAGCCTGTGGCTGCAGATAGGCAGATAGGCAAGGACTCAGACAGCCAGACTTCCCAGCTGCCTTTAGCTTCTATTTCTCAGAGCTTTCTGAGAGAAAGATCACAGCCTACAAAGATAATGGGTTCTTTGCAAAGTGTGGATTCTCGCTGTCGACAACTTGATGTCAGGCGCCTTTCTCTTGCCCCTCCAAAAGATGAGAGGTCACTCTTGTTCCCTCCATTTTCTTATTCTTCCACCACTTCTAAGGATGATCTTTCCTCTCAGCCGCAGGAACGGGCAAAAGTAGATTTAGAGCAACACTGTTCTCCACAATATGGATCTAAAACCAAATCAAAGTCGTCGTTGCAAAGTGGGGAGGTCTCCACTGGGACTCCTGTCAGAATTGTTCCTAACAGTACAGAAGGGAACAATCTTCAGGGAGCTGGTTCAATTGACATTCACATTGCCAAATGCCCAAATCCATCACCAGAAAATAAAATTTTGGCAGAGGGCATTGAGGAAACAAACAAAGGGCTTGGTTCCAAGAACCCTCCTTCATCAACCGATCCCTCTGTTGATCAGCAAACGGTTTGGTATGAATACGGCTGTGTGTGACTCCACGCTTCCACTTTGCCAAGGATTGTATAAGATATGTTTCACTACTGAAAATTGAGCGACATTGGATGACGCTGGGAGATTTGCTAAACACTGTTGTCTTAATTATCTTCTGGATGCTTTACACCTCAGTAGAAACATGTATACTTGAGGTTCAAAACTGTAACCGTTCTGATGTCTAGAAGACTGTTTGAATGATTCAACCATCTCCTCTTCTTTCTCTTCTTCAATTCCAGGATCGTATTCCCATAGTCTGGGGTGCTTACCATTTGGTCCTCTTGTGCCTTTTGCAGGCCTTTTTCTTTTACTATTTGGGAAATTGTATCTGTGTGCTTGTCTACTGAGCTCAAATCTTATTCACTTTACGCACAATTGCTTGTTCTTTTTAAATGCCATCTTCTTACGATTCTAAAATATTCTTTTGGGTGTTAAAAGCAGCATGATGCAAGTGTGTCGTCTTTGCACTGGTTACCTTATTACCAATTAGAGACTTTTAAAAATATCCTGGCTTCTTTGCTGCACTTAACACTAATGTGCTGCCGTTTTATATGTCTGTGATATTTTTTATTGAAAACACTGGAAGTAATGCACCCTTATTGAGGGGCATGGTCTCCTTTAAATGACAACTTTCCTTGCACTGGGCTGATCTGTTTACCATCCCATGCATTCAATCACTTAATGGCCCCATTGGTTGCCTAGAGAACCTGTGTAGCCAGTCTGCCCTCCTCATGTGTACAGTTCTTTTGTCTAAATGATATATAGGAGATCTTTTTAAATGATGTCAATGGATATTGGAATGTTGAAGCTTGCAAGCTATCTCAATAAACAATTTCAAGTTCAGGCTCTGGTTCTAATTTGGTCAGCATGATCTGTGTAGAAACCAGATTCCATTTATATACATATTTGTATGAAATCATATTTATATCCAGATGAAATATTTTATTGTATGAGTTTCATTGGCTCCTTGTGCATTTCTCCTGTTTTATTGTTTGCTTATAAAGAGATTCTTTCTAACAGATTGACATAATCCTAAAACTTCTCTGGATGTCATAGAAAAAACTGAATCTGTAACAGATCTCACACACAACCAGTGATTAGAGTGTGTCATAGTTTATAGCAGTCACATTGTGAGAAGAGCAAATTTGTAATAAATACTTTTTAAAATACAAACATCTGTCAAAACTGTCACTTTCTCCCAGAAAAAAAGTGTTATTAAGCATTGCTCCAAAATGTAGGCTGTCACAATGCACACCCTTTTTAACAGAGCTTTAATATGTGTGAGTGTGTAGGCTGGTACCACCTTCTTGTAACTTCAGAGTATGATTCCCCATCTTTTAATATTTATAGAAGTGCTTGAGTTTACTTCCATAGTACAGCAAAGCCTACTAAATGCATTTCATAAATGTGTAATATTGTACACATTTTTCCAACGTAGACAAGGACAATGTTTGCTTTGTTAATTCTGCAATCAGTTACAGTCCTAGCACATCTGGAAACAGCCATGTTGGGGAAGACAAATTCTACACAGCTATTAGGAAAGTTATATAAAAATTTCTTAACATATTCTTAATGCAAGCTTGCTGTAAGAATTCTCTTCGAGGTGATGGATAGTTATGACAAAAACCTGAGTTATATTTAATGGAACTACTTCTTGATTTTGCATGAATGCAATACAGTGTATTTCAGTGGAGATTATCTATCCAGTTTATATGGAAATGGTTTTGTGAATGCATGATAAATCTTAATACAAACTTTAATAGATTTGGCCCCATTGCTTCCCATGAGCACATCTCTAAATCCTTCACTTAAAACATTACTACACCCTTCACAACACTATTGGGAAGCTATATGGCAATAATGCTGCCACCAGCCACTTCCCTGGAGAAATTCCTCACTGTTTTGGTTTACTCTGGAGGATGCAAGCAGCAATTTTCCTTTCATCAGTAGCTTGCCCATAGGAGAGAAATGTAGTTAGCATCAGGAATTCGAGTATTTATTATGTATATCAAGATTAAAGATGTACAAGAAAGTTAAAAAGGAACAAAGAAAAAGACGTGAACAATGAATATATGAAAAGGTTGAGTTTCTAATACAGAAGATGATGAAAAAAGCCAATCCATTGCTAGATAGCATCAATCAAAGACTATTGCCAAATTCAAGAGAAGTAACTGTTCATTTACTGCATTGGTTATGTACCTTGAATGGTTATGTACACCAATGTACATAATATTGGACACCAAATTTTAGGAAGGGCATTATTAAATTAGAATGTGACTAGAAGGGGCAACCAAGATAAGGCACCTGGAACAGAGGTGGGTTCCTCCTGGTTCGCACTGGTTCTATAGAACTGGTAGCAAACCGCTGGTGATGTCACGGATCTGGTTTTGTCGGTGCCGGTCCGTGGACGCTGCCATCTTTTTTTTTTGGAATAATTTTTTTTTGAATTTTTTTTTTGAATTTTTTACTATTTTTTTCTTCTGCACATGCGCAGAAGCCGAGTCCCCAGCACTGCGCATGTGCAGCCATCTTGTTTTTGGCTCTTTTTTTTTTGAATTTTTTTATGAATTTTCACCACTGCGCATGCACGCGCGCCCGTGCGGGGCAGCCATGCGGCACGGGAGGAAGCAAACCGGCAGCGAGGTAAGTTAGAACCCACCCCTGACCTGGAAGGATAAATATACCAAGAACAATTAGAGGTAATAGGTTTGCTTAGCTTGGAAAAGAGAAGACAGGGAAATATACTTGATGATAAACTCTATATGAAAATGTGATGGGACTGCAAAAAACAAATATTGTTTTAGGCTTCATCGATACATGCATAATTTCCATATCATAGGAAGTAGTAGTTCCACTCTGTTCTGCCAGACTGGACTTGATCTTAGTTTTTGTGTCTAGTTCTGGGCAACATATCTTTAAAACAATTTTTTGAAAGAGATTACCAAACTGAATTTATGTTTAGCTTTGGGGGGGGGGAAACCCAACTGAGATCAAGTGTAATAACCCTTTCATACAGATGTACCAGTACCTCTTCTGTGTCATCCCAGAATGCAGGACATGGAATAATAGTCTTAACTTTCAGAAAGGCATATTGTAGAAAAAACTGTTTGACAGTGAACCTAAGGGCTAAGCCCCTGGTGGTGAACCCATGGCATGCGTGCCAGAGGAGGCACGCAGAGCCCTTTCTGTGGGCACACGGGCCATTGCCCCAGCACAGTATGCCATAGGGCGGGTGTTGGCAAGCCGCGGGCTCTTTCATCCCTCCACTGTGGCTCCCTTTCGGGTGATCCCACCACTGGCTGGCCCCGCCCCTCGCCCTCCCTCTCAGTCACCCTAAAGGACTCTTTGAGGGCTGAACGCCGAGAGGCATGGATTTCCTCCGCCTTCTGCATTCCCACCCCGCACTGAAGTGAACCAAAGAGGCTGGGGTCTCCCTCTTTGCTAAGCGGCCCCACCGAGGCCGCTTGCAAACTCTGCTGAGCGCGGCTCCAAATGTTTGGCTTGTGCATCCCTCCCGGCCAGCGCCAGCACCGCCGCCATGGTGGGGAAGGTGCGCGCCCTGCCTGCTCCGCTCTCGCCGGCCAGAGGTGGGGCTCCATGCCGCTACCTCCCAGCTGGAGCGCCACGTTTGCTTGCTGGTTGCCTCCAAGGAGGGAGCTGCGGTCATGCTGCCCGGGCCCCCGCCAAGGGGGGGGAGAGGGAGAGGGAAGGGGGGGTGTCTCCCCAACAGGATCCAGGTTGGAGTTGCCTTATTTTGTGTGGATCTCTAATGCTTGGCTTTGCCTGCCAGCCTCCACTCCCCCTCCACAGCCCAAGTGGTTGGATTCACACAACACGTGAAGCTGGGCAGGAGAGCATGGATAGATGGATGGATGGATGGATGGATGGATGGATGGATGGATGGATAGATAGATAGATAGATAGATAGATAGATAGATAGATAGATAGATAGATAGATAGATAGATAGATAGATAGATAGATAGATAGATGGATAGATGGATAGATGGATAGATAAGACAGTAAGACAGAATTGCTGCTTTGAGAAATAANGGGGGGAAAGAGAAACAGGCAGAGAGGGAGGGAGGGAAAGAGAAGCAGAGAGGGAGGGAGGGAGGGAGGGAAAAAAAGATTACAAAAGTTTTTCTTTTTTTTATTGTTGCTAAACGTAATATTTCAAAAGCAGGAAAAAAATGAAGCGGCATAAAAGTGCATTTATCACATTTTTCTTAGAACAAGTAGCTGAACTCTGCCTTGTTTATCATTTTTTTAGGTAGTAAAACCTCATTATTCAGGTTAAATTGCCATGTTGGCACTTTGCGATAAATAAGTGGGTTTTGGGTTGCAGTTTGGGCACTCGGTCTCTAAAAGGTTCGCCATCATTGGGCTAAGCGATACTGCACATTCACTGGAGTTGCTTGAGCTTGGATTTGTAAGCTGATTGAGGACTTACACTCAGTCTAAATGTCGACTTTCTATATTATGATTCTCCAAGATATGCTACGTACGTTGTACCCTCCCACAAATGCAGGTCTGCTCCCAAAGGAGCCACCAATTAAAAAGGAGGGGTCAACAAAAGAATATGGAAAGAGGGCAGGAGTAAGATGGAATGGGGGCAGCTGTAAGCTTCTAGTTGTCTTTGTCATCTATCCTACGAACCCATCTGTCCTGACTTTGCATTGTTGATTAACATTGGTAGAAAACTGAGGAGGCAATGGGTAGACTATCCTCTCTAATTTAAGTTTAAAATTATATTGATTGTAATGTTACTTAAAATACTTCATTGGGATATCAGATATAAAGACTTGGAGAAAAGAACAGTTGCTTTAAAATAGTCTATATTTCATTAGTATTTTCAGAAAACAAAAAATACAATACTGTAGTTTTATTCTGACATTTCCAAAGTTAAAGGGGGAGAGGGGGGAATTCCAAATTGGGTATGTAAGTTGAGACAGTTCTATTCATATTATGTTTTTCCTCATGACTTTTGATATCTTTTCACAGTAAGGATTGTTATTTTTCCTGCCACCTGACAATTTTGAATCTTATATTTATATTAAATCCTTATCACTTGTTGCAGCATTAGGCAAGCCTAGTCTTAAATTAAACTCTAAACAGTGAAATCCCTCAGAAATAAAGTACATAAAATAAATACAGTCCCCTAACATAATCATGCATACATACATGCCTGTAACTTTAGGATAATATCTTGTCAGATACAAAAATGAAATTAAATCCACAACAGGTTATGTTGTTTTATTTATATACCGTATTTTTCGGACTATAAGACGCACCGGTGTATAAGACGCACCAAGATTTCAAAGAGGTAAGTAAGTAAAAAAAAGTTTTTGCCCTCCCCCAGCCCCCAGGAGCACTCTGCAGACCTCCCAAACCCTCTGTGCACCCCATTTTTGTGAAAAACGGGCCATTTTTCACCCGTTTTTTGCAAAAATGGGGGTGTTTTTTCTCTCCCCCAGCCCCCAGGAGCACTCTGCAGACCTCCCAAACCCTCTGCCCACCCCGTTTTTGTGAAAAACGGGCCATTTTTTGCCCATTTTTCACAAAAATGGGGACGTTTTTGCCCTTCCCCAGCCCCCAGGAGCACTCTGCAGACCTCCCAAACCCCCTGTGCACACGTTTTTGCATGGGGTGGAGCTTCAGGAGGCCAAAAATGGCTGCATTCGGTATATAAGACGCACCAACATTTCCACCCTCTTTTAGGGGGGAAAAAAGTGCGTCTTATACTCCGAAAAATATGGTAAGTTATGTGTCTCAATACAGTACAGTACAGTACAGTGGGTGTAAATGTGCATTCCTTGCTCAGTCAGTACAACCTGCAGAATGGAGCCAGAGGACTTTTCAACAGGTAACTGAGCAACATTTTGGAGGCATTTCCTTAAAATCAAGGAGAGGGGATTCAGAAAGTACCAATTGTGGGGAAAATAGGAGGAGGAAGGTGTGTTGAATATGTTCGCCCCCTTGAGTTATTTGTAAAAATAATAAAGGTGGAATACAAACAAGCAAATACATACTTAACAGGGCAATTTGTAAGTGCTGAGATCTATACTGTAGAGAAGAAGGCCGAGGTGGGAAGAATGCATTGCTTAGGATTCTGTGAGAATGGGGTCTTTGTGGAATAAGAGTTCCAAATGAACATTTTGCTTTTTGGCCTTTCTGGACCATTGAGAGGCCCTCACATGATAGCTTAAAGAAAATGCTGAGAAGCATCTGGTGGAGTTGCCTCCAATTCATCTGGGCAGGGCAGGGTTGTGGTGTGGTACTGACAAACAAAGCAGCTGATCTGCTGCTGCTGCTGCTCCTCCTCCTGATCAGTCTCTGACAGCTCTCCTTTGGGAGGAGGTTAGTCAGACAAGCCTCGCTTAAACTCCGATGCAGAAGCTCCATTTCACAGGCAGGAGAACTTTCACCACTTCCAGGGAACTCGGCGCTTTTCTCTAGGTGAGCATCAACTCATTTTAAGAAATAGGTGTGAAAACCGGGCGGCAGCAACAGTTCAATGCTATGTAGGCGTGAGTTTCCCTAAATAGTGACATCTTTATTTCTGAACTTCTTTTAAGAGGTTGGAAATGGCTGGGATTAAATAGAGAACCCATAAATATGCCTTTGACCCCTAAAAGAGCAAACAGCTTCTTTTGAAATAACTCAGCTGGGTTTGTGTTCCTTATTTGAACTGAAATAGTGGGAAGCCAAAGTATTGAAATGGAGGTATATTGCAAGTGGATAGATTCCTGTTAAACTGAATGAAGTTTTGAATAGACATTGATGAGGGTATAAAATCCTTATTTAGAAGAGGAGAGTACTTGCTACTAAACTACCTGGGATTTTATATTCTGAGGCAAACACAGACATTCCTAATGCTACATGTCTGGTTCGCGCTCAAAGGAAAGTGGGCCTTTTAAGTGTTACTTTTTGTGTTTTGATTGCTTTGTATTTGATTTTATGTATTTGGAAATTATTATTTTTTAAATATGCTGCTTTGAACGCTCAGATTGAACAGAATGACAGGATGCTAAATGAGTAAGTGAACAAGATGTCTGGGTGTGTTAGAAATTCAGCATTCAAGAGAAGCTGAGTTACTTTGGAAAAACATGCTCAAACCTTTGGCAAACCTTACGAGAAACATCAAAAAGTTGTACAGCTACTGGGCCATATTCCCCAGAATGCCAGCCAGAGCCACTGATAGAGCAACAGAAGAAGACACAGTTGGAAGAGCCTTAAGGAAGTCAAAATGTATTTCTCCAATGAAAGGTCAAGCATTGTTAGGAAGTCAGTTCTGACTTAATAGTGAGACAGTTCAACAGCAGAACAGATAGGAGATGACACAGTTCCCTAGAACTATTTAAGCAGAAACTGGATCAGAGTTGCAATGCTTAAATCTGGATTAAGCAGATGATTGGATCAAGAGATCTTTAGGGCAGAAAAAATATTTTTTGCTCATAGCAGCTAAGTATAAAGAAACTAGCTCCCAGCCAATATTTTCTATCTATCTGAATTTTACCCGCCTTAGCCGTGAAAGTCAGTTGGGTGACTTTGGGCCAGTCACTCCCTTTCTCACCTCATAGGGTTGTAGTTGTGGGGAAAATAGGAGGAAGGAAATGTTTTGGCTATGTTTGTCATCTTGAGTTATTTGTAAAAATAATAAAGGTGGGATACAAAGAAATAAAAATAAATATCTTTCTGCTTTTTAAATTGTGCTACTTTTCTATGTCAGTTAAACAATGAAGTGGAAGGACTCTGTGTGCATGAAGGTACATGCAAATTCAACGTTTATATCCATTTTAGATCTTGATGGAGACCCATGTTTGTCACCATCACTGTTCACATGTCTGATCTAAAATGTGTGTCAGTAATGGATGTTTGTTTTGCCTGAGTTGTAGATATCACTATAGATCTGGTCTTCCTGCTCAGACAAATTCCCCAGGCAAAAGTCCATTTACTAAACCTTTTTTTTAATATGACTCCTTTTTTCATCACAACACCCACGTGGCAGATGAAGCAGTCATTTATTTGCAGTTTGTTCCATTGGACTGGAACAAATGTTTGCCAACTCAGTATTATATGCTATATATAGTTTTAAGCCATGCCTATCCTTTTAACTTAAAACTTCCCATTGTTTTCATCTGCTTCAGATGTGACACATTTCCTATAAGAAAAATGCTTGCGTGCAGGAAATAGCATGGAAATAAGACCAACCTTCTGTACGTGAATATTTAATGTTTAACTCCTTATGCTAGTAACATTAATGTGCATGCCATGGGGCAGCAGATTCATAGTGATTGCATGGTAGTTAAAAGTATGCATGCACTGTTTGTCACCACTTATATGTGATTAGCATGTTGAGGATAACAGAATATTTGCTTTGGGTACTAAAAAGATCCTACAATAAACAAACATCCCTTTAGAACAGTACAAAAGAGGGAAGTAGAGAGGGGACAGGAGAGAGGGAAGTGGATGGGAGGAGAGGAGGAGGAGAAAGGAAGGAGAGGGAAGGGGAGAAGAGGAGAGGGGAGAGGAGGAGAGAAAAAGGAAGGAGAGGGAAGTAGAGAGGGAGGAGGAGAAGGAGAAATGGATTGGAGGAAAGGAGTGGGAGAGAGGGAAGGGGAAGTGGAGAAGAGGAGAGGGGAGAGGAGGAGAGAAAAAGGAAGGAGAGGGAAGTAGAGGGATGTAGAGGGGGAGAGAGAGGGAAGGAGGGGGAAGTGGGGGGGAGGGGAGGAGAAGGAAAGAGGGAAGGAGAGGGAAGTGTAGGGTAGAAGGGAAGGGAGGGAAGGAGAAGGAAAGATGGAATGAGATAGACAGTCGTAAAATTGAAAATGTGATGTATTATAAAGGAAAATGCATAATAAAAACATATTTTTTTTAAAAAAAGAACAGTACAAAAGACACACATTGGTAGCATACAGGTAGTCCTTGACTTACAACA
Organism: Thermophis baileyi; assembly: GCA_003457575.1. NCBI lineage: Eukaryota > Metazoa > Chordata > Lepidosauria > Squamata > Dipsadidae > Thermophis > Thermophis baileyi. The sequence goes on from QLTV01000832.1 coordinate 810,071, forward strand.
GTTCACTTAGTGACTGTTCAAAGTTATAATGGCACTGAAAAAGTGACCATTTTTCACACTTATGACCATTGCAGCATCCCCATGGTCACATGATTTACATTTGGATGCTTGTCAACTGACTCATATTTATGACGGTTGCAGTGTCCCATCTTTTGCAACCTTCTGACAAGCAAGTCAATGGGGAAACTAGATTCTCTTAACAGTTGTGTTACTAATTTAACAACTGCAATGATTCACTTAACAAATGTGGCAAGAAAAGTCATAAAATGGGACAAAACTCACTTAACAAATTTCTCATTTAGCAACATAAATTTTGGGCTAAATTGTGGTGGTAAGCTGAGGATTCCTGTACATGCAGGGCCAGGGATCTTCCAAAAATTCTTGAGTTCATTTCACACACACAAAAACCATCCTGATTTCCTTCTTTTTTTCACGTAGCATCCTATGACAATGTAATCCCCTCCAATATTTGTGGTCCACCGAGCTCAGTGGCTGACAAACAGCAGTATATGGGAAATCCAAAATACAAGAACTTTTTAATTGATCAGAATTGCAGCCTTGAATAAAAAGTATCAACCTATCTTATCACTTCAAATGCTGAACATCTGGATGGGATGCTCTGTGAGTAAGCCAGGATAATTGCCTCACTATAAAATCTCTGTGTAGGTACAAGAACTCTGTAACTTAAACTGAGATGCTCAGAATGTAGACCAGTGGTTCTCAACCTTTCTAATGCCGCGACCCCCCCGCCGCCGCCGCGACCCCCCCGCCGCCGCAACCCCCTCCCCGCGCGGGATGAGTTGACAAAGGGGGCGTGGCACCAGGGGCGAAATGCTCCGGGGTCGGGCTTGCCTGCCGGTCGCCGGACAGCTGATAGCATCGGAAGCGGGAGACTTCGCCCGGATCGAACTGGGACCTTTTCACTCCTGCAGTGACGGTGGCACCAAAATGGCGGGCTAACGCGCGCGGCGACCCCTGTGAAATGGTCGTTCGACCCCCAAAGGGGTCGCGACCCACAGGTTGAGAACCGCTGATGTAGACAGAAGGTCTGTTGTCATGAAGCAGACAAATCAATTCTTTTATCTATTGAGTTTCCTTTCCCCCCCCCCCCCGGCATCTTTAAAAAATCCTGCCTCTCCATTTAAAATATTTGTAATGAGCTTGTCTTCTTTAACACAAGCTACTACTCAATAGCAAATTGTGCCACTGTGAATTAAAAATTTGACCACCTATTTTGGCAGCTTTTTAATATTTGTTGGTTTTGCTTTCCTGGAGAAAATGTTAAATTTCACAGCTTTGTATCTCACTGCAGATATGGGGGTGCACCTTTGGGTTTCACATTGACGTTTGCACATTTCTAGTAAATGCAAATGGATTTTCCGTTTACTTTTGCTTGAGCTCTATTAAAGAGCTTTTAAAGGTTAGTCATTTCTGATTAATCACCGATTTTAATTCTCTAAAGAACTAACTTCGAATGACACAAAACCAACAATCCGTTGGTGGATATTTTGTTGATCATCGTCAGTATGGTGAAATGTTTTCCTGGAAATGCTATATGAGAAAACATGAAACAACATTAAGAAATGAAGGAGCTGTCCAGCAAGGCAAAATTTAGTAGCTGCCTTCTACTCTCAAGGGTATCACAGTGCTGGTTTTCCGAAGCTTAGGATAGCAAGGTTGTTTCATTAAAATTGAACATAGCTTCAAGGGGATTGAGTATATTAAAGCCTGTTCTTTAAAAAGCTAAATATTATGGATGCATACAACATCTGGAAAAGATGCATTCTCTTTCTTCCCAGCAAAAAGTAATTGTGCATGCATGCCCATGTGGTCTGAATACTTCATACACATTGTGAAGCACATCTTCTGAATCCTTAGCAGAGCCCTACCAAATTCTATATCTATATTATCTATATCTATACATCTATATATATATCTCTATATATATCTACCTGATGTATGCCATTGTTCATAATTAACAATATTTTAGAAAGCTGTAATCTTCACATTTTAACATTTCTGGTTTATCCATTTGTATTATATCTTTTCATTCTTCTTTCATGTTCTCACTTCTAATTGTTTGTTTTTTTCAGTGTTCAATTAAAAAAATGATTTTTGTTGCATTGATACAAAAATCCAATAAATGAAAATGAAAAAAACGAACAGAAAATAGAACTTAACCCCCCTGGAATTCATTTTTCTTAAATATGAACTATTGCCTCCCACTGAAAACAGGAGCTGGAATAGGACCTGGGAGATCCAGACCCAAGCCTGGCCTTAGCCAGGGAAACTCACTGTATGATTTTGGACCAGTCACATTCTTTCAGCTCAACCCACTGCATAGGGTTGTTGTGAAGAAAACTGTAGAAAGAATCCAGTGTAGAATATAATGGGTTCCTAAAGAAGAGGCTAGATATAAAGCTAGCACATAGAAAGGCATCTGGCAAAATATTGGTAATAATTATTACAGTATCTCTGATGGATCATAATTACTGTTATGAGTAGAGTCTGTTTTCTCCGGATATCTGGGTTTCCTGTGAGTGATTTAACGGGAAGGAAAAAAGGCACATTGTGCCAGAAAAAAAGCAAGATTTTTTAAAAAGAAAATAATTATGTGCAACTTTTGTCTTCAGATGACATGGATCATATCTTTAAGCCATTGTATCACAAACTTGAAAAAGAATGTGCACTTTTCATGCTAAAATACTGCACTGCCCTAACATTTGCAAAGAATGAGAGTAATTGACAGTATTTGAATAGTATCAGGAAACTTCCAGAATTGGAGGCAGATATCTGGCTGAACACTCATTTCGCCCCTAGGTGATCATTCTAGAGGAACCAGAAAGCGGCAGTTGAAACACTCTGGTGTGATTTAGTAGAATACTTGCTAATGTTCTTATACTCTGAGTAATTTACAGGATTAGTCAATGTAATTGCACACTTCTTTTTTCTGAAATAGTATACAGATTTTGAGGCGGTAGAAGGTAGTGACTGTAAAAGTTTAGCAATAAGGAAGTATGCACATATGCACTCATGCTCTCTCACTCTCACACATGCACACACACATGCACACACAGACACACATACGCACACAAATAAATTAGTGAAGATTCCATTACCTAAATTTCTATTTCCAAAGTTCTAAGCCTTTCAGGGTTTTGTTGAATTTGAAATTCAACACTATATTAAAAATATGTATTGTGAATGAGTACCAAAAATGTTTTTGTTCTGGAATGCACCCTGTGAGACAAAGGCACTAAACAGCTCATACTTTAGAAACTCTTCATTGGTTATTCAAAGTTTTGCAAAAGATGCTGTGATTTGTAAGTTGTACTGGCACATAGGAAAATCAGTCAGAGAAAAGGGAACTGACGATGTTGTTGTTTTCGATAAGACCATATTCAAGGCAAGTGGAATCTCAAGGTGATTAAGTAAAAGGTTTGAGGGAGGTTCTGTCTGCTGGTTTTTGCATATCTAAGATGCTTCCAAACTCATATTGCCATTTCTGTGTTGAACGTAGCAAAAATTGAAATACTGCACATGGTAGAACACATATTACTTAATCCTGTGTTTAATGCCACACAGTCTAATTGTTGCCTTTGGAAACAATTAAACAATTTTCCCGTGCTTAAAGAATTTCACTGACCATTAATCCATTTACTTGCTGAATTTAAAATACTGATTATTTGGAAAATGATAAAAATAAGCTTCTAGCGAGCTTAGAAATCCAGAGTTTTGCTCCACTTCCTAATTGTATCTGTCTTTCCTCCTATAGTTTGCCCCATCTTAAACTTTATTATGCTATTTTCATACTGTTATACTAGTACCACTTTCTCCTTGATCAAAGGTTTCCTCTGCCAAAGTCCGAGTTGAACCAGGGTGCCTAATTGATTGCCCATAATTCCTGATATTTAATCCTAATGTCCTACTAGCAGCAGGTAACCTGTCACCATCAAAAGTAGATATGTAATTTTCCTGAACAGACTGCATGTATTGACAAGAAAGTTCAGTCACGGTTCCTCATTAATAAATTGGGAATAATGCCAAGACTTTCCAGAAGTTTTGCATGGACAAACACAATAACAATTCTTTCTTATAGTGAGACCTAAAATACTGTACCTCTTGATTAGCTGTAGTCCTGGTCCTATTTGTTGAGGCAGAATTGGCAGTTCGTGAGTGTTTAAAGAGCTTTTCTTTTTGTGTGTTTACTAACTAGCTATATTTGGATTTAATCCATGGTTCATGTTGAAAATTGCCAGCATGGTTATATCTATAAGAATAGAACCAACAAAGGAAATTATTGAGTTAAACAACACAATAGCATTTGAGTTCAGAGTAAACAGACTGAGAGGAGCTTATATTGATTCATGCATTGTCACATGATAGGTTAAAAATGACTTGTTTTGAACATACAGGTACAGTCAATATATGTGCTTAAGTTGCCCATCACTATATAAGATTTAGGCACAGAGTTAGTTCAAATTAAATATGGCATTTGTGGGAACTAGCTCATAGCTGATAATTTACTCAAAATTTTATGTGCAACACATGGTGCCATATGTCTTTGCTGGAGTAACCCATCACAATTACATTCTGTCTTATTTGTATCACTATATTTTATATAGATCAGTAATCAGTGAGTTTTTTCATGTTTTTCAAAGGAGGAGAAAAGAGCTACAGCATCTCCTATATTAGATTTAATACTTACTAACAGGGAGTAAGTTAAAGAAGTGTAAGTGGTAGGGACCTTTGGAAAGAGGGACCATGTAATCCCAGAACTCACCATATTGGAGATAGGAAAACTATAGTCAGGAAAAAAATGGAAGGTGCTTGATAAAACTGGTGTGCTTGTACCAAGAGCCTTCTGATGAACTGAGAAACAAAAAAGACAATAAAAAAAAGTATATGACATTTTTATATAACAAGAGTAGAATATCAGTAAAGAGGCAGAATCTGCATGGATGGGATCAGAAAAGCTAAGGATCATCAGGCATTGAGGCTTGCGATGAATGCCAAGAATAGCAAAAAAGGATTCTTTGGGTATGTCTAGAACAAGAAGGAAGTTGAGGAAAAACTTGGACAACTAGTTGGAGAAGGCAAATAGTTACAGGCAATAGGGAGAATGTTGAATTGCTTAATTCCTACCTTGCACCCGTCTTTTTTCCAAAGAAAAAAGTTTGACTTTCAGAAGCAACACTGGGGGGGAGGGAAGAGAAAGGCAGACATAAACAGTGAAGAATTGGTGAAAGAACACTTGGTAGCTTTGACCAGATGGATTACATCCCAGGGTGTTAAAGGAACTGGCCATGTCACATGAGAACCAGCAATTGAAATCTTTGAGAAGCTCAAAGCTCAGGCTATGTGCCAAAGGATTAAAGAAGAGCCAAGGTTTTCACAATATTTTAAAAAGTGGGGGGGGAGTAGACCCAGGAAACTACAGACAACTGTCAGCTTGGGATCTGGGAAAATCTTGGAAAAACATAATTAATCACTATATTTGCAAGCATTTAGAAACAAACAGGATGAGTACCACAAGGCAGCATGGATACATTATAAAAAGGTCAAGCCAGATAAATCTGATTGCTTTCTTTGACAATATGACTAAATTAGTGCACCAAGGTAATGCTGTGTATTGTACAGATAATCCTAGGGTTCTGATGGCAACTAGGACCAGAATTTTTGCCATAGCTAAGAAATGTGGTTGTAAAACTCAATGTCATGTGACTGCATCACTCAGCAATGACAATGCAGACAGTCCTGGTTGCCAGTGTATCCCCAAGATGGGCTAAGTTGGCACTAAGCAGGAACTGCTCATTCAGCACTGTCAAATTTTTGAATGGACACCAAATAGTCAATAACTGAGGACTGTCTGTAGTGTTCTTAGTTATTTGATAAAGTAGACCAACGTCTTGATAAACTGCAAAATTTGGAGTGATCTCTCTACCAGATGGAGTCATACTTGGCTGAACAACGATAACCAATGTGTGGTCCTTAATGGATCTATGTCCACATGGAGGGAGGTATGCAGTGGGGTATTACAGGGCTTGTCCTGAGCTCAGTTCTTTTCAACATCTTCATAAATGATTTAGTTAAGGGAATAAAAGGGATGCTCATAAAATATGCAAAATTTCCCAACACTCCAGAAGATAGGTTTAAGATTCAAAAGGATTTGAAGAAAATGTTGTTCAATCATAAAAACATTAAGGTGCTGCAGTTAGGCAGGAAAAAACAACTGTGCAGCAGTCACACCTATAAGAAGGAAGTGGGGCCTTGGTAGACCACATATCAACCAGAAAGCAGCAGTGTACTGCAGCTACTAAAAGAGCCAATTCAGCCGTGGCTACTTCAACAGAGGTATAATGTTAAAAATGGAAAGTGTAGTATGTGTTATGCAGACCTGGTCAGACCACACCTGGAATGCTGTGTTCAGTTGTAGTGTGATAATACATAACGGATGCTGAGGAACTGAAATGAGTGCAGACAAGAACATGGGGGAAGCTTTATAGTGAGAGATCCAATTTAAAAATGAAGAATTTTCTGACTATGAGAATTATTAACCAGTGGAAAGCCTGCCTCCTGAAGCTGTTGATGTTTCATTAGTATTCAAAATTGGACAGCCATTTGTCTAGGATCAGGGGTCCCCAAACTTGGCAACTTTAAGACTAGCTGGCTGGAGAATTCTGGGAGTTGAAGTCCACAAGTCTTAAAGTTGCCAAGTTTGAAGACCTCTGGTCTAGGATGGAAGGAGGATTTCTGGACCAGGTAATGGGGGGATTAGAAGACTTCCAAGGTCCTTTCCAATCCTATGATTCTACCGATATGTCACTTTTTATGCCTTGTGACCTGCATTGTATGAGCAGACCAACTTTTCTTTTTTCGTTTTGTATTAGGACTAAAAGAGAGGGTAGAAAATTCTGTTTCGGAATATGGAAGGAGAACGATTTAATTAAAGACTTCATTCTTGCCACTTTGGCTAGCATATCGACATCTATCATCATTTATCATCTATCAAAGAATTGTGAGGCTTTGGAAAGAAAGTGAAATTATCTTGCCCATGTTTGGAATATGAGATTTTCCAAGCTTGTCAGTGCTCTTTAATTTATGAGTGAATTATTATAATACCAAAGAGAAATTCATACTTACTCTGAATTAAAAGCCAGATGGAAGTAGAGTTTGTGGATCTTGAAGATATGAGCAGAGTTCTCTGTGATTTTAGTCCTGTCACTTTTGCATTGTCCCACCTGGCTGGCAAAAGCAACCAGAATAGGGACTTTCAGAGTACTGACTGAAAGAGTGTCTGATAGTCACCGTTTTCTTATTCGGATGCTGCAAACAATTGCACAGCACATAAGTACAGTATGCATTCAAATTTGCAGAACGATATTATGCTTAACTTTGTACCATGTGGCAATTCTATCATCTTCTGTTCACTTATGAATTAATTGAAACACACAATTTGGTCAGGGGTGCCTATGCTAACATCTAAGAAAAGGAATAAGACCCAGAGGCAATTTAATTGTTAACCAATGCTAGAAAAAAGTCTTCACATCAAATAATTTATGGGTACACTTGACTGTGCCAAAAATAAATAATTGTATTGCAGAAAACCACACAAAAGTATGGACCTTGTGTGTAGGAAAATTCCAGTTTCAGTTGGGGAAGGACTAACAATATAGTTTTAATTTCTGGAGAAAATATGAATAGGTTCTATGGGGAATTCCACATAGCAGCTTGTTTCCCGTGCTGTACTTGCAATGGTTTCATGAGTCAATACCTGCAATTCCACTCCAGATTGCAGTCAATTGACAACAGTGTTAGGTTATTGCATTGTCTAGATTATGGCCACTGCAAGATCTGGCTGGTCTTCTCCTAGCTTTTGCCCTTCCCATCCATGCAGGGAAGTTCAACTTCTCTGATTCGTCCTGAGTGGGCTGGTCTCCAGTGCCTGACTTTTCCTTTTAGGGGCTGTTCCAGGGGTGAAATCCAGCAGGTTCTGACAGGTTCTGGAGAACTGGTAGTGGAAATTTTGAGTAGTTCGGAGAACCAGAAGCAGAAATTTTGATAGTTCGGAGAACCGGTAGCGGAAATTTTGAGTAGTTCGGAGAACCAGTAGCGGAAATTTTGATAGTTCGGAGAACCAGCAAATACCACCTCTGGCTGGCCCCAGAGTGGGGTGGGAATGGAGATTTTGTAATATCCTTCCCCCAGGAATGGGGAGGGAATGGGGATTTTGCAGTATCCTTCCCCTGCCATGCCCACCAAGCCACGCCCACAGAACCGGTAGTAAAAAAAATGGATTTCACCACTGTTCCTTTTTCATTAGTCCTTGGGTCTTCCCTTTGCTTTTCCAGATGTTTGCATACATGGATACCTACCCATCACCCTCTCATATTATTTCCTTTGATACTAAAGCAGACCCTTTCCTTTTTCTTTCTTGTTCTTTTTGTTCTTTTGCAGCAATAATCAAAGTGATGAAAGGGGAACCCCCTGTTCTTTGATTCCTACCTTGCTCTGAAGGACCATGGAAACAAGGAAGGACTGGTAATTCAGCTTCATAAAAACAAAGTAGGGTAGCAACATTCCTACCTTTGAGCTTAAAGATGTTTTAAAGAATAAAGGAAAACGAATTGTGAGCAAGGGCTGAGAAAGCAAGGGGAGCACGCTTCGTAGGCAGCAACTATTTATTTATTTATTTTATTTTATTTTATAAAATTTATATGCCGCCCAACTCCCGAAGGGTTTCCACTGGCTAATGTGAGGTTGAATGGAGCCCTCATTTCTCCAGTGAGGATGGTTTGTCAACTTAATGGGCCATTGCTGGATCAATCATAATATTACAAAAAGAGCAACTGCCAGTCAGCAGAGAACAGAGCAGCCTGTCATCAAAGGACAAAATGGCTGCCCAAGGTAATATCAGCCATGGAAGGGGAGATGGAAACGTGCCAGCCACAACAGCTGGGCACTGGGGCTCCTACTGGAATGGAACAAAGTGCTGGAGTCCATCTGCTCCGAAGGACTTAAGATGGCTTAAGCACAAAAAACAACAGCTTTTAATTGAAGCTGGAAAACCCAGGTATATTTGTCATGAGCTGGGAGTGGGAGGAGGGCAATGTTATTCATTCCTGCACCCATAAAGCAATGAGAGGCCTGAACTGGGGTGTATAAGAATGTATACCATAATCTGTTCCAATACTGCTCATCAATGCTTGAGATTTTACTGCCTGAGCTATTATGAAAGATGGAACCAAAGTGATAACTGGATGTATAACTTCTGCTACAAAAAGTTTAGACACTTGAAATATATGTATAACCTACAGTCCTGATGTTTTACGCATCTTGCTGTACTGATCTGAGATACAGTATCTGTATTGTGCTTTCTCTGTTGTATAATTTGCTTGTGTAATTTTCAAGCTGCTTATATTAAAATAGGTTTAGTGTGAGGTAACTTGTTGTTCCTATTCTCTCTGCTTGAGGTGGTTCAGCTGTTGTTGGCTGTAGCCCAGTTCTCTTTTTAGTTGGTTTCCTGTTTAACATCGGTTATTTAATTGCATATTGGGAGTGCAGCAGTCAGTGTTTGAGCCTGTGCCTGGTAACATTCTGGTTTTGTTTAAAATAACTTGTATAAATATAATATAAGCTTCACTTTGTTTCAAATAAAACTCTTATTTGGCGAAATCAACCACAGGCTTGGGGGATGAATGAACAAAACATTTTACAGGTAGGAGAATCATTTTATTTCTCTATCTCTCATTTTTACAACTTGTGAGGATAGGTTATACTCAGGGGTGGGTTCTAACTTACCTCGCCGCCGGTTCGCTTCGTCCTGCGCCCCGTGGCCGCACCTCGTGAGCGCAGTGCCAAAAATTCCAAAAAAATTTCCCCCCCCCAAAAAAAGCCAAAAACAAGATGGCGGCTTCTGTGCATGCGCAGAAGAAAATTTTTTTTTTAAAAAAATTAAAATTTTTTTTAAAAAATTCCAAAAAAAAGATGGTGGCATCCATGGACCGGCACCGACCGAACCGGCTCCGTGACGTCACCAGCGGGTTGCTACCGGTTCGGGTGAACCGGTCCGAACCGGGAGGAACCCACCTCTGGTTATAGTGATAAGTCAACTAGACCTCTAGCTATGTAATGCTCCATTAAAGCTACATAGCAACTAGGTCATGGTTAACAATGTTTTCCATTATTAACTGCTGGTGATAATCAATCTATTGAAAAACTATTCACTGGAATAGATACTCCCTTTCTTTATCTTTGTACTTAGTCTTGTTTTCCACATCTGGTTTTTGGGATCACACATAATCTCTTAAGTCTGCACTTGTCCATTGATCCATATTGCCCAGAATCATCAATACATATCTAAAACACCACTGTAGAATTTCAAACATTTTTGTAGACTTCTCAAAAATTAAACTTAGTAGATTCTGCTGAAAAAGATGTGTGCTGTCATGTTACTTTTGTTTTATTGGTTTGATATTATTTATGTGGTATCATGCCACAGAGTTCCTGAAATATTATATTCGGCATGGTTTTAATTGTCAGGCAGTCAGTTACAATTGATATGAGCCTTTATATTAAACTTTGATAGATATGAATTGCATATTTTAGATTTAATAAGAAATGTGTTTTAGTTGCATTCAAGATTTAGCCTTTGTGATTTTAAAAAAGGAAAATAAATTATTAATGGAATCATTAATGCTGAGCTGTACCCTCAATATCTGTAATGTTCCTACATCTTTTAGGTGAAAAAGCTGTTTTAAAAATTATAGCCATAACTTTCATATGAATGATATGCTCTTTGATTAAAAGGAAGCCAAGCAGACACGGAAATTCCAAGTGTAAATAATTTCAGACCTCTATTTGATGTACCGGTAATGAGTAATATGTGTCCTCTTTAAGGGGAAAATTGTGCAGATGAGTAATTAGCCTATTGTTTATGTCTCATTTAAATATTTCAGTCCTGTTTAAAATGGCAATTTTCAGAATATATCTGTGGGTACTTACTAATGTGTTATTACTGTGCAATCCAGTATTCAAATACCAACTACCATACAATATATACTTCTTCATATGTCTGAAAAGGTTCCATTTTTTAAAAAAATGTAGAAAGTTTAAGAGAAACAGCATTTGGAAAATTGTAAATGAAACACTGAAGACAAAAAAAAAATCTTTCCTTCGCACTCTTTGGTCCTCTCTTTTCTGGGATACAACATGGCAGGCAAATCAAGGCATGTTGTGATCTCAGTCAAAATATTTGCCCTAACAATCAAATTAAAATCTGGTGAGAGGCTAAACCAGGCAAAGGTGAATTGTGAATTCAGGTAGTCCTCGACTTACAACAGTTCATTTAGTGACCATTCAAAGTTACAACAGTGCTGAAAAAAAGGACTTAAGACCATTACAGCATCCCTGTAATCATGTGATCAAAATTCAGACACTTGGCAATTGGTTCATATTTACGAGGGTTACAGTATCCCGGGGTCATGTGATCCCCTTTTGCGACCTTCTGATAAGCAAAGTCAATGGGGAAACTAGATTCACTTAACAACCATGTTACTGAATTAACAACTGCAGTGATTCACTTAACAATTGTGGCAAGAAAGGTCGTAAAATGGGGCAAAACTCACTTAATAAATGTTTCACTTAGCAACATATATTTTGGGCTCAATTGTGGTCATAAGTCGAGGACTTTCTGTACAGTACTGAAACTTCCCTGTCAATATAGATGCCAGACAGGATCTGAATTTAGATCTACATCTTCACTCAGGCATGGGCTTTAACACATATGCTGAAGATTTCTTCAACTCCTCCCCTCCTAGATAGGCAAACAATCGTGTTTTTTTTTTTAAAGGACAACAAAGACAGAACACTGGGAAAACAGAAAAAAGTATTCTTAAACTGTACTTGACCTGGGAAAGCAAATGGAGTGTATGGTCTTCCCAACAGCTCTGATAACTGGTTAGAATTATTGCCAGGAAGTCAGGGAAGGTCCAGGAAAAAGAAGCAGAGAATTTTGCTTTCAAATTTGACAAAAAAAATGCATGCATTTTTATAAATCAGGTTTCACGTATAATACTTATAAAGCACAAAGCGTGAGTTAAACTTCCGGCAGAGAAGTCATTAAACAATGCGGAGCGCAAATAGACTGAGGGTGAGAGAAAGAAACTTTTAAACGTTTTGACTTTGGAACAATCTGATACCCGAACTTGTTCTAATTTAAGGAAAATTTGGGATCAATTGGATTATATAAACTTGAATTGCAAATATTAAGTGAATGACTTGCCGGAAGGAGGACATACCAGACTGAAGGTTGGATAAACTGAAAAGAGTGATTTATACTTACGTGACTTAGCAAGATTTATTTATAATTGAACTGATTTTTATCAATACAGAATTGAAAACAGTTTGATAAGTATTACATTTCTCCAGACTTTCTCTTTCTTCATATATCTTCTTAAATATATTATATATCCTCTTGAATACGGTTATACTATATACTATTTGGTTATATAATAATTAAATGTGATTTATTACAAAGTAATTAATTTGTTAGAGATAATATATAAAAATAGTGGAATTACGTGGAATATTACATAAGATAATTAATTGTTAGATATAACACAATATAAATAAGGGATAAGTAAAGGAACTGGAGGTAGATCTTAACAAAGTACTTTAGAGTGATAGTTAAAAAAATAATTGTGACTAGTAGTAACATGAAATTGCTATGGAACATTATATAATAGTTATTATATATTACAGATAGATACTTGATATATGAGTGTTGTATGGGATAGTATTTATCAAAAACTGAGAATGTCGAGTACAAATGTTTTAACAAAAATAGCAAAGAAAACAATATCAAATCCATCTACAGTTTCCCCCTCACCCGCCACACAGAGATCAATAGAAAGCATGCTGGGAGCTGAAAAAGCAGGAAGATCTCAAATTTTAATTAGACATGTATATGCTATATTGCTACAGGCTAGGGTCAACTAGAGAAGTTATTATTTCTCTGATGTTTACCTTTTTACTGCAAGTAGAGTCACACAAGTCACAAGAACCCTATATCTCCCATACACCAGACATAGGGGACTTCTTGGAAGATACTGTAAATGGTAGTAGCAGGAACTATTAAGTTGCTAAAGGCAAGGAAACAAGACCAGTTTATATAGAATAAGAGATCTGTTGGAGAGAGGTTTGAGAACTCCAGACTTTTACCCTATTGGCTCAGCCACATTATATATCTTTTCTCTGAACTGGTGCCCTCCACATACCATTGGTCATGCTAACTAGAAATTATTGTAGCTGACCTCCAACACATCAAAAGAATACCACATTGGGAAAAATGGGAGGCTGTTTTGTCCAGTTTCTCCATTAACAGAACATAGGGTACTGTTCCAAAGGTACTTTTTCAAGAGGCAACTGGACTTTCTGGTTTTTCTTTGAAGATGTTTCGCTTCTCATCCAAGAAACTTCTTCAGCTCTTAGTCCTCACAAAGTGTACTCTTATCAAAATGGCATTTCAAAAAATATGTAAAGCATATTTTTAATGTGTTAATGTTAGAAACAACATTAAACATGTCATCTTATGGTAGCCTTACCCAATTTGATGTTTCCCTGATATGTTAGATTGCAACTACCATCATCCTCCATCTAAATCAAGTTGAAGAAAACTGTACTACTGAATGGTTATGAGGCTTATAGAGCATTTGTGCTCACTTGTAAAAACACTCAATTGCAATGGGAGTTACTGCAATGTAAGTCTTTAGTATAGAAGTGAAATAACTACAGTATTTTTGTATGATGTTTGTGAAGCTTCATAGTAATCTGAATACGTTAATACTTCGTGATTTTAGACAATGTCATTGACAAGAAACGTTGCCTTTCATGGTTGTTTCCTGACATTGAGATTTGAATAAATAATACTCACATTTCCCCACAGTCCAATCTGTTAACAATAGAAACATTGTCCAACATTTGTATGTTCCTTTCCCTTTGAACCAATGCTTTGTTTATAAAAAAAGTTTCCTTTTCCCTCCTTGGAGGCTCTTTGGGGATTTTTTTAAAGTTCACTTGGAAGATGTTACTTTTTCTGACCAAACTGAAGACATCAAAGTGGCCCTCTTTCAATAGCACACTTAACAACTAGGTTAATGGACATGTGTCTGCAGTAGAATTGGTATGTTATGGGAACATCAAAAAGGGTCAATTGACCTGGTGAACTATATCTAAAAGTCCTTCATAGAGTTAAGCAAATTCCATTCATTTCGCCATGCCATGGAAACATCAAAACTCAGACTAGTGATGACAAGACTAGTGATGACGAGACTAGTGATGCAATGCAGCATTGCCAGTACTTTCTGATGCAAAAAATCCGTACAGGAGGAGGAGGAGGAATGTCCTGCATTAAGTGATTTGTCTGTCTGTCTGTCTCTCTGTGTGTGTCTCTGTGTATGTTCATGTCAGTTATGACGCCTGATGACTATTTGGACTAGTCCTTGCAGCTTTCTTGGCCAGATTTTTGGAAGTGGTTTGCTATTGCCTCTTGCTAAGGCTGAGAGCCTAGCTCAAAGTCACCCATCTGGCTTCATGTTGAAAGCAAGACTAGTATTCAGGGTCTTTTGCTTTCTAGCCTTCTGGGTTCACCACCACACCAGACTGACTGGCTTATCTAAGTGAATAGGAATCCCGTATTTTAACAAAAGGAAAATGAGTCATTGAATGCAATTGTGTGCTGGCAGAACCATCAATAAGGGCATTTGATGGGGTTAGTGTCTGACTGGGATAAGTGGGTTTTGGGAACAGCGCCAATGTTCCATCAACTCTCCCTCAGCATACTTATCTCCAGAAAAGCATTTCTGCCACTTTCAAATATGGGATGTTCTTTCACTGGGAACCTCAACCAAGTGTGAACGAGGGAGACAGAAACAATTTTTCCCAATGGGAGGAATTCTTCCTTACGCTTTCTATGTCCTTGCACAGTGTTCAGTTTTAGCAATTGAAATCTATCTAAAACTAGAACAACATCTGCATTAGAACATCAAACATTGTATTCTTCCTTCCTCAGGAATTTATCTTCTTCCTTGACATTCCTGGAGCAGCTACATCCTGATATTTGTATTTGGATTGCCTACATTTTCTCTTTTCTTCACTGTTTCCTTCCATATGGTTCCAAAGACCTTCGGTAATGGAGGTTTAAGCTCAGGGTTAGGGTTAGGGTTAGGGTTAGGGTTCTACAGCCACTCTGAAAGGCATCTCCATATCATACATCAACTTGCTAGCATGACAGCAATCTCCCTTGATTTATTACCAGACCATGTGGTTACAAAGCTCCTATACCCAAGGACTCTTCTCTACTTTTTTCAGTTGTTCTTTCCTCACAACCATCCCCACAGAGTAAACTCGCAGAAGTTATGGTTTTTTTGTTTGTTTGTTTTTGACAAATCTGTAGCTAACTATAGTAAAATATGTGAAATTTGGAGGAAAGAGTAAGTTACTTTTGTTAGTGTATGATTCACTTGGAATTTGGGCTGCTATTCACATTCTTTGCTTTGGTGCACCAGGTGAAGGACTTGGATTTTTGACTTCTGTATTGAAAGTTAACAACCATTTGACTGGCTGTGTTCCTTATGAACATCTGATTTTATTTAATCCTTATATTACAGTGATTGCTGTTATAATCTTTGAAAGAATTATCTATTTTGTTACATTTATTGTTTCATCTTAGGCATTTTGTGGCTATCAACCCATTTCAAATCCATTTATGAGTTGGTTAATAGATCAAATAAACAATTACATATAATTTTTAAAGAGACTCCAGTAATTTAGGCAGAAACTTTGAATCCCATAGAATGATAACTAATGGCAAAATCCTTGTGCTTTGCATTATATACTGTGAGGGACTCATTTTGGAGGTGGCTAGTAAATTAGTAGAAGATCCAACCTCCACCCCATGTATGCATTGGTTATTGGCTTTATTAACTTAATGTTTTAATTTTGATGCCCAATGTTTTAATCTTTTGATGTTTTGTTTTATATTATTAAGAAAACATTGTAATCTGCCCAGAGTTGCTTGATAGTGAGATAGGCAATATATACATTTAATAAATAAATAGTAATATACATAATAATAAATGGCACAATTATCTCAGAACTCACCAATAGGTTTTTACAGCTGCTTGGAAGAACTATAGCACACAAACCAACAAAATCTCTGCAAAGCATTTTAAGTAAAACCACAGACCTTGAACCAAAGAAGATAGAGCTGGAGTTATTTACAAAATGAAATGCACGAACTGTGAATATCAAATAGGTAGAACATTAACAGTACATATTCAGGAGTACCATGAGCAGTTAAAAGACATGACAGAACATCATAAGTTTCACTGTGCACAGATACGTTCAACTATAAATTTGCCTCGGAAGCCACTGAAACTCTCATTTGGACCAAGTACAAGAATGCATAAAAATCCCTAATAAACTGGCATTCTGATAAATTATCAACCAACAGACACATAAACCTAGACTCAACCACTGACTATTTCAATAAAATAGCCAAAGGTTAACTTGGTAAGAGGTTAAAAACAGCATAAAATCACTACGTCCCTTATCATACAGCTATTAACCAGCACCCAGATAAACAAAAGGGGGCAACCCATCATTGAAGCAAAAATTAGACGATGTTACATAGAAAACAAAAACACCTAACAGTAGAACCAGCCCATTCATATACAAGTCCAGTAGTGGACTTACTGCTGTGGACTTACTACTGGACTTACTGAGGTCCGCAAATCAACAGACCTCAGTTCTCCAAGATCACAGTTCTGAATATGTTACCAAGCTAGGCAGTGAAACATCTGCAAAAATAAAAGCAGTCAGAACTCTTAGAACTTCATTCAAATCTTGAACTAAATATATTCTCCAAAAAGTATCTGAACTTTTGTGTTATATTTAAAAAGGTAATGATGCCTTTGGTTGAGCTCAGCTCCTAATGACTTCATCCATGTACTTTTCTTGGTCACATTTTTAAAAGTTGCTTGCCATTATCTTCTTCAGAGAAGTTTTTTACAACTTCCCAGTTTAATCAACAACTCTTAGAATCCCCACAGTTTCATCCAAGTACCAAGTAGGTAGTATACAGACTACCTTTCTATAATACAGTAACAAACTAGTGAATTACAATTTAGCCTGATGTGGTGTGCAAATTTGGTCAATATAATTTATTGCTCAGTATCAATGGCTGAGTTGACCTAATGTAGAATTGATTCCACTGCTGATCATTATTTTATGTTTTTTTAATTGATTATGGATAGTTTTTCCAGGTTTGTATATTAGTTTTTAACTTGTATTTATTGGATTGTTTTTACTTGTTGTGAGCTACCCAGAGTTGCTTAGAGGAGATGGGTAACCATACAATTAGAATAACAGAACTATTTATGTTCCTCAAAGTCTACCTGTATGGAAATTTCCCTTCATCATATAGCAATAGCACTTATTACCGCTTCAGTGCTTTTATAGCCCTCTCTAAGCAGTTTACAGAGTCAGCATATTGCCCCCAACAATCTGGGTCCTCGTTTTACCCACCTCGGAAGGATGGAAGGCTGAGTCAACCTTGAGCCTGGTGAGATTCGATCTGCCAAATTGCAGGCAGTTGGCAATCAGCAGAAGTAGCCTGCAGTACTGCACTCTAACCACTGCGCCACCGCGGCTCATATCCCCACAACTATCCTATAACCAAACTCGGTTACGATAGAATAATTAATCTGGGGACACCCAGGGAATCCCTTGGCTAGGACTATCAGATTTGAGCTGCAAACTCCAGACAGTACTAATGACAAGACAGCAAAGAGAACTTTTTGCTACCATTTAGTGATCACTAGATCTTGGGAGCCCTGTTCTGATAGGCTTACTATGGATAAGTGTGAATGTGAACTCTCAGTCTTTCTAGTCCTAGCCCACCACTGTCTCCCACCACAGCACAAAGTGAGAAAGGTTTAATTAAGTAAACTTAATCACAGGTGAGTATATTATGACATAGTGAGTTATGAACTCAGTCAACTGTTATTCAAGAACTGATGGTTCAATGAACCATTGCTTGCTATGATATGGGACTAGTCACTAAGTTCAAGAGTTTTAGGTATTGGAGTATAGCCTTTGTGTTCCTGAATTATGAAAAAAACTGATTTATTGTTGAATTTAATAAGGATTGTTTGGTGACTTTTTTTCTTTCTTGCAGGTGATTACAAGTACTGATAATCGTATAAAGCAAATGTAGAGATAGTGAAATGGCAGAATAAAAAATATGTCTGCTGAGCTAACAGACTGCAGAACATGGGGATTCTTCCAGAAGAGGTGATGGACAATAACACTCAGGACTGCACCATTGATCATAGCATACATCAGATGTTGTCACCTGTGATATATATACTTGTCTTTGTAGTAGGACTCCCAGCCAATTGTCTCTCGTTGTACTATGCTTACTTGCAAGTTAAGGTCAAGAATGAACTAGGAATATACCTTTGCAATCTAACCGTAGCCGATCTGCTTTACATTTTCTCTCTACCTTTTTGGCTCCAGTATGTTTTGCAGCATGACAACTGGACTTACAATGAACTCTTATGCAAAATTTGTGGCATCCTCCTTTATGAAAACATTTATATCAGTGTGGGTTTTCTCTGCTGTATCTCCATTGACCGTTACCTTGCACTGGTGTATCCTTTTCATTTCCAACAGTGTCGTACAATGAAGGCTGCTGTGGTGGTGAGCACTGTCATCTGGACTAAAGAAATTGTGACTTGTTGGCTGGTTTTTAAACATGGAGAAGTGAGTAAAGACTCGGAGAGCCACCTAGTGTGCTTTGAGCATTATCCCATAAAAATCTGGGAACATAACATAAACTTTTACCGTTTCACAGCTGGTTTCCTATTTCCATTTTGCCTCCTTTTTTTTTCCTACTATGGAATTCTACGTGTTGTGCGGAAGAGTCACGGCACTCAGAAAAAGAGAAAAATTCAAATTAAACGCCTAGTTTCAAGCACAATCTTAATTTTCTTAATTTGCTTTGGACCGTATCATGTTCTTTTGTTAATACGCAGCCTATTTGAGAAGAGCTGTGAATTTGCTGCCAGAATCTTTAACATCTATCATATTTCTCTTTTGTTGACCACTTTTAATTGTGTTGCAGATCCCATACTATATTGCTTTTCAAGTGAAAATACCTACCAGGATTTTGCCAAAATAGGAGGATCTTGTTTAAAATGCCTAAGATGTATTCCAATAGAAAACAAGGAATCCTATCCATTAAATACTCCAGAAACCAGGACAAAAGACAGCGAACAAGCTGATCTGAACACAGGATTGGTTAAATGAACTCTATGTTATTCATAAAATAGAAGTACGAACTCTTTCTCGCCCAAATAGTGATGTAAACTCTCCATGCATGGATTTGCTCACTTCACTTTTTTACATCTAAATGTAGATATGAGAGTCATTATAGCCTATAAAATGGTTCATAATTTAAAAATACAATAAAATCTGCTATACCGGCATTCTTTCCATGTGGGGAATTCCTTTCTTCCTTTAAAAGAATCAGCTTTATTCAATTCAGAACTTCACCCCAATGTATTAGTTATGCAAAGTTTATAAGCTAATCAGACGCATACACTTTGGATAAAAATAATATTCTAGATTTTCATAGTGTATTCTTGGAAAGTAGATGTTAAAATATATTTTTATAATCATGTGTTAAGTCTAGCAACTAGTGTGTGTGTCACAGTGTCTGAAATTTTTCAGATCCCTTCTCCTATATGAGGTAAATAGTTACATGGTTCACACATTGTGCTAAGCAACTGGTAGTGTTTTCAAAAAATAGCCACACCGAATTTGATCCCAGTATCTTCTGAAAACCCATCTTATGTGGTTAGTTTATAGTTAGGAGTGTCATGCAAACCCACACAACTAGGTTAATTTTTAATAATCTGCAGCTAGATCAATTATTATTAGTAGACTAATGTAAACATAATACAGTGTATTTGGTTTCAGCTCAGTCTATTGTATGAACATAGATGTATTCCTGGCCAATATTGGAACTCAGTCAACTGAAGCTTATTTAAAAACTACCTTAAACAATGCCATTGCAAGATATGTGGGGGAAAAATTAATTTCCCCTCTTTAGGGGCATTTAAGAAAAAATAGTATTTATTTACAAATAGTGCTATTTCTTCATTATACTATTAATGCAGAATAAACAGCAAAAGTTAGTTTTGTAACATTTGTACATATTCTTTGGATTATGTGTAAGGAATTAATTTGAGAACTGCCAAACAAGCTTTAGCAGTAATCTTATGTTGGTAAATGTTTGAACTAAAATGTTACAGTTGTTAATTCAAACACTTCAGTCATGTTTAGATCAGAATTATTGTGGATTTCTTAAACAAAAGCAATGACTATAAGGAATTTTAGAATAGTAAAAAAAAGGGGAGGTATTAATGCTTCTATATTAATCTATGTTAAGTCAAACTTGTTAAATCATGTGGTCCAATATAAATGCAAATAGTTCACAGAATAAAAACTGAACCTGAAATGAATTATGTACATTGCTAAAATATATTCTGCTCCAAGAAAGACTGAGTTTGTTTAGATCAACAGTTTATTAGTAGTTTTATGCAACGAAATTCTATACTAAGCCAAACAGCTAAACCTGCATTTATCTGTTGATTATATTTTGCTTACAGTAGTTCTTTCTCCAATTTATTCTGCCCCTAATGTGCCTCTTGGGTCAGGGGGCAAAATTCTCTGAATGCAATAGTATTGAGTCACCCAAATGTTTGGCATTTGTTATTGTAACAGAAATGGTCATGGTACTCTAAAACAGACATAGCTGAAGATGATTAAAACTTTGATCTGACTGCAGTATAACAATGATTAAAGCAAGAAGTCATAACTTAACTTATATGTCATATAGTTGTGGGAGGTCCATTCTAAGCATTCTTATAGAAAACATTAATTTTAAGTAGTTGGAAATTGCACCCGTTTGTAATTTAATTTAATCTCATTGATCTAATTGAGTTCATTGGAATATGCTCA
Organism: Thermophis baileyi; assembly: GCA_003457575.1. NCBI lineage: Eukaryota > Metazoa > Chordata > Lepidosauria > Squamata > Dipsadidae > Thermophis > Thermophis baileyi. The sequence goes on from QLTV01000832.1 coordinate 831,158, forward strand.
GTTGTAAGTTTACAGAATCACAACTAATTTTCTATTACTAAATTTGCATTCACAAATCAAAATAACTTGAAGAGTTGTAACAAAAATGTCCAATTCCCAGCCCAGAATTTAAGTGGACTTCTGTCATCACATAATAAAAATGTATATAAAATAAATTTTTATGGACTGTTTTGGAGGCAATGAGGTGAGCTGTTAATATATTTCCTTCCTTCTGGTCACTGCCAGCATCATTACTATTTCTCTTCTAGCATTTGACCTTCCAAATCCCAAGATATTTTTTTGTTCTCTGTGTTCTGACCCAGCCTTCACGAGCCCCACTCAACAGCCTACTCGTGAGGAGAAACCCCTTTTTATTTAGAAAGGCAGGAATACATGGCATTCACTGACAAAGCTCCAGGTCACACATCCTTAGGTGATTCACAAGCTGTCTCTGAGTTCCCCAAATGTCAATTAGCACTTCAATCCCAACACAAAGAGTCCTGACCAACCTGGATAGTGGCAAGGAAATCCTGCTCTCTTCTCCGCACTTCTCTACGCATACGTGCATCTGGGACAGGCTCCAACTGTTCCTTCCCCTCGCTCAGCTCAGGCCCCAAAAACAGCTGTCTCTCCACCTGAGCGTGAGTAGATGGGCCCTGCTCTGCATCTGGCTCTGAGACCTCCTGCTCCTCAGAGCCTTCTGCAGGCTCCTACTGTAACCCAGGATCCCCTCCATCTCCTCTGACTCATCTGACCACAACACTCTGCTAATTTCTAAGATCAAGCTTGAGTATAGTGTTAGTGTCTGTCCAATTTATAATCTCTTGTTTAATGCTGCATTTCTGAGATAAGAAACCCCGGTTCTACAATTAGGATATTTAGCTGTATACAGTTCTGTTACTTCTCTTGAGCTACTTCTCTTTCTGTTGTTCTACCTCATCCACCTCACATAAGCACAACATCCCACCTCAGCATAAAAAGGGATACTTTTAGAAAGGGATGAGATGAAGAACAGAGGGGTACTGCATGAGAGAGAAAAGTATTCTGAATGCCCAAGAATTCAACTATTTCAACAGTTTTTTTTTTTAATCTTAAGTCAATTTTACCAGTTTTTGCAAAGTACAAGTGCCTAAAAAATAACAAGGATTCACATGTTCTGATTTATGAGGGGATAGAAAAGGGCAGATAGGAACTAAGTTGAATGGATGCAAATATGAAATTAGAAATGCCACAATAAATACAGAAGACCTGCTTTTCTTTGTTAAAACACACTGCGTTGGGTATGTTTGCCATGGTAAGGTGGTATTCACAACTGGAAGATTACGATAACAAAGGAGAGAAGAGAAACACACCAAGGAGGACAGCGCAATTTAGTAACAGGCAAGTCCAGGTAGTCCTCAACTTACAACCATTTGTTTAGCAATTGTTCAAAGATACAAATGCACTGAAAAAGGCGACTTCTGACCAGGCCTTGCATTTACAACCACTGCAGCATCCCCACAGTCTTGTGATCAAAATTCCAATGGTTGGCAACCAGCATGTGCTTGCCAGGGCTGTAGCATCCTGTGGTCATGTGACCACCATTTGAAAGCTACCCAACTGGCTTGCGACAAGCAAAATAAATGGGGGAAGCTGGATTCACTTAATAACCATGTGATTCACTTAACAACTGCAGTGATTGGCTTAACAGTGGCAAAAAGTCATACAATTGGGAAAAACTCACTTAACAACTACCTTGCTTAGCTATGGAAATTCTGGTCCCAATTGTGGTCATAAGTCAAGGACTACTTGTATAAGGGCAGAAAAGATTAAACAACCACATTTAATGGTGGCAGTATTTTTGCTGGCAGATTCTTGCTGTATAGAGTTTTGTATTTCTATCATGGACATGGCCTTTAACAAGGATTCAAACACCAAGAAAAGGACAGCAAGTTTGACTGTGGAACTAGAAATTTCATTCTATGAGCAGTGATAGAAAGAACTGAATATATTTATTCAGAAAGAAAAGGCAATTGAGTGGGAATATGCTACCTCTCTCTTCATACTGGAAGGGAATCACAGAATATCATAGAGAAGGCCACAACTCATTCTCTAAAGGACAAGACATGTAATAACTCAGTTAGTGGAAGGCAGACTCTGGTTCAAAGTTGAGAATCTCCTCCTAAGAAGAGCAGTTTTGACAGTGCAACCAATTTCCTACTAAAGTATTCAAGAAAAGCTAGATAGACTTTTGTGGATTTTAATTTGGATGCTTGCCCAAAGCAAAGAGTTGAACTCAATAGCCTAAGTGTCCCTTCTATTCCTATTATTTTTTGGGAGAGAAGAAAGTATTTCAGAACAGTGTCTGCAACTTTCCTTTGGAGGCGTCCTTGGATTCTCTGAGGTGAAATTCAGAGAAAAATGGAGTTGACTCACTCTTGCAATAAAATTAAATGGCTACTGCCTGAATTACAGTTTTAACAGGGCATCTGGAAAATGAGAAACAGATGAATCTTGTTTAAATCTAAGAAAATGCATTCTCGATTAATTGTTGATATATTTTAGTCAGATAATTGAAAAAAGATATCATTCTGAAAAATCTATTAATTCTGCCTTGACATTATTCCAGAAATTTACTGTACAATCACACTGTCAGATGTGCCTCCATTCAAAACCCAAGAAAGAAAACCCCCAACTCCATGTTTGTAGAGAAAGGTACTTTTACTGGGTAAGAACTGATAGCAACAAGTTGAAAGCAAGATCTGAGGCTAAAGGTGCGAAAATTACATATTGAAAGCATTCCCAAATCCCTCCCCCCAAGGATCTGGGCTGACCATCCAATCCCCATTCCCCCAGGATGTCATGTGGGGCGCATCTTCAGGTGGAGCCATCGCATCTGGTATGCTGGGACGGTTGACCTTGAGCTGGCTGTAAACAAGTCCATTCAGCAGCGCAGTAGATGATGAGAACTTCCCTCCCTTCTGCTCCCTAATCAGACGGAGACATCTCTCCAGCACTGTTTCCCCCCCTCCCAAATACCTAAGCCTCTCCCCAACCCCGTTTCTATGGCAGCCGATAGCAAGCATGGAGGCTGACACACACATTCTTCTACCACATAACTATTTGGAATAATAAATTGTGGCAGGATGTCTGATCAGAGAATGTAGTCTGGACTAAATGTGTTTAATATACCATATTGTTAGAGATGGAGTATTATTTGAAAGTTTCCTCCCTCAGCCTCTCTATTAAATTTGAATGAACGTCAAAGAACGGCAGAGCATCCACTTCCATTGCCAAACTTGCAGTTATTCCACTGCGAACGTTATGCCGCTGTAATATCTTCAGCATGTTTTCTTCCTAAATAGTAAAATAGACAGTACAATTTTTATTCTCTTTAAAATTTAGGTTTTTACTTTAATAGATGAAAGTGCTCAAAGTCAGGAATTTAGTTACTTTATTTACTGCTTAAGTTCACAATAAGAGTATCTTGTTAGGGAAAATTTTATTTCCTGTTTCTTTCTAGACATGTCCACATTAACTATAAAATAGCTAATGGACAGGTTCGCCCGAACCGATAGCGACCCACTGGTGACGTCACGGTGACATCATGGAACTGGTTCTGTTGGTGCCGGTCCGTGGGCGCTGCCATCTTTTTTTTGGATTTTTTTAAAAAAAAATTCCAGGTTTTTTTTCTTCTGTGCATGCGCAGAAGCCGAGTTTCCGGCACTGCGCATGCGTCGCCATCTTGTTTTCGGCTTTTTATCCCCCACGCGGCATGGCCACGCAGCGCAGGAGGAAGCGAACCGGCAGCAAGTTTAGAACCCACCCCTGATATAGCCCCATAGTGCTTTACAGCACTCTTGTCACTCAAATGTTAAAATGCATTCTTCGCTATCTAATTATAATAATCTGGAAATGTAGGAATGGAATCCATTTGTATTAGATTGTTTCCATCATCTTTATTAGAATAATATTATACTAGAAGAACTTCCAATCTACTGTTTATACCAGGGGTTTCCAACCTTGGCAACTTTAAGCCTGGCGGACTTCAACTCCCAGAATTCCCCAGTCAGCTTTGCTGGCTGAGGAATTCTGGGAGTTGAAGTCCGCCAGGCTTAAAGTTGCCAAGATTGGAGACCCCTGGTTTATACTGTTGACATTTGGCATCATAATTTCAGTTTATAAAATAATCTATAATTACCAATGCCCTGCTTTCATAGTAAAGTGGTTAAAAAAAAAGTAATGAGTTGAGGAATAAGTTGTAAAATCTATCTGAAGCCAAGGTATGGCAGGAGGAGGATAAAAAGGATGAAGCAGCGAAGGTAAGTCCAACGCGGTCAAAAAGATGGATCAATGATGTTGCATTGAAAAATAAAGAGAAAGAAGCAAATGAAGGAGAAATACCATCTGGAAATGCAACATCATTAATCTTGGTGACTGAGACTCTAAGTTCCAGATCTGTATTCTGTAACATATATTAATCTTAATACATTACATTTCAGCAGCTTCTCACACATTTGTTTTGATGAATAAATGAATCTGTGCCAACAGACTAGAGATAGTTGTTGCTTACTGACCATTTGTTCAGTGAACATTATGAACAAATAAAATTTGTAAATATTTTTGAAAAAAATTATTAAAATTATAAAATTATGATGCTGCTGAAAAAGGGAGACTTGTGACCAATCTTTAAAGTTCTGGCCGTCACAGCATCCCTGTGGTCATGTGATTACGATCTGGATATTTGGCAACTGGCTTGTACTTCCAATGTTTCCTGTGATCACATGATCACCATTTGTTGCTGTCTTCAATGGGGAAGCTGGCAGGGAAAGTTGCAAGGTGCTTCAGTAAGTTGCTCTCACCTTGTAGAAGCCCAGCAGAAGCCACCCCTGGCCCTGCCATGCTTACCTACCTGCGAGTCACCCGAGATTTGCTTAACAACCTATGATCCTTGCTTAATGACAGCAATGTGGCACGTCAGGATTGCCATCACTAAGCAATGTTATCACTTGATATTGCATTTTATGATCGCATTGCTTAGCAATGGAAATTCAGGCTCCAATTGTTAACCTTATTGTATTTTACAATATGAAAGACTCTGAAAAACTTGCATGAATTCAAAATTGCATTGCATTGCCCCAATCTAGTAGTTCTAGTTCTGCATAAATAATGGTATAAAATTGTTAATGGCCCTGATGAGGGTGAACAGTTTCACCTACATTTATTTTACAATTATAACTTTGAGGGATTATAAAAGAAATGGCTAATAGGCTAGATATGACCAAGCACATGTTAGTTTAGGAAAGTTTTAAAAAGGAATCATCATGAAAGCTAGATAATTAAGCTATGAAGACTTTATTTAACCTATAGTCTCACTTTCTTTGCTCTAGAAAACTAATAGGTGAAATCAGGACTCATAATCAGTATATGGTATTTAACAAAGGCAACTCAATTTTAATAGCTATCCAGCAATCTCCCAATGTTAGCAAGCTCTGCATATTGCTTCCAATCACCCCGTATAGAAAAAAGTTATTATTCCATGAAAAACTTAATCCAAAATGATACCTTAGCCACAGAAGGTAATGCTGATGCCCAGTTCTTATACTTGGAAAACCTGGGATATCCAACAGCTTTCATCAGATAGCGGTCATGTATTTCACATGTATTGAGGATATATAGTCCACAAGCAACTGCATAGCCTCCCCAATTGGCAACACCTGCCACAGAAAAGTGCCATTAAATAAAATATTTTAGCTAAAACAATTGAACGGTACTTAATAATACAAAGCCCAGGCCTATAATTGAAATTTAGCACCATAATATTTGGACAACATGAGGAAATGCAGTTTTCCCCATCATTTCTAGGATCAACAGAATCCTGTTGTGCTTTGGCTTATTTGTTCAGAGAGTAATAGGTTGATCTATGCCTTTTATAGCAATAGTGAAATTTGTTCCTGACTCTCTAAAACCTGGTTTAGATTATTTTCAGAACATCATTTAGCACCTATTAGAGGTGGCCTAGATATTTTGGACTCCACTTAGTACTAGTTCTATCCAGCATGAACAACAGTCAGGGCATGGAATTTTATTACTTAATTTATTTAAATAATTTAAATTGTGCTACCCTAGTCACAGATGGATAATCCCCAGGTTCTAGGGTCCCTAAAACAAAAAATCACTTAATCTTGTTACAGATAAATTAAAGCCTATGCCTTACTATCCAGACCTCCATAGCCTCCAGGCACTGGGAAAGAACTTTAATGGCATCACCTGAGTAGACCAGGGGTCTGAGTAGCCTAATTAATTATGATAATTAATTCCGCAAGACTGTCTCCCCACTTCCAAGCTCTTAAATTGATCCAGAACAATACCATGATCAAAGGCTGGTATTAAAGGCTGTTGGAAGATTATGGAAGGCCAGTATAGGTGTAAACCCCCCCCCCCATTTTAAGCCCCTCAGAGGTCATCAGCACGTACGATCAGTGCCACTGCAGTACTGATCTGAAACCTGCCTGAAAACCTGCCTCTCCGTACAATCTGCTTTCTCTGGCATAGGAAACCTTCCACCTTCTCAATCACCTTCTCTAAAGTAGGTTAGAAATCAGATGAAAATTGTGCAGGTTCATCGGATCCAAAAACGGCTTCTTGTGAAAAGTGCAAACCACTTCAAAAGAAGTGGAACCATCTCCTCCTTCAAAAAAGCATTCAGGTTTAACCTCCAAGAGGTTTGATTTAATCTACATAAGAAAGCAGCGCAGGCCATTTTTTTCCTGCTTAAGAAAGGCCATGTACTTATATAACAGAGTCTGTTAAACAGACCCTGCTAGCCTTTCAGATGATCTTGAAGACCTGGCTATGTGCCAGGGCCTGGACTCCCAAGTGTTTCCTGGTTATGTTGACAACAATGGCTTATAATATCTCTTGGCTGCCATTTGTATTTAATTCTCTTCTGTACTATGTTTTAACTGTTTTGTTTTTATGAATACTCACTGCTCTGAGTCACTGGTTTGAGATAGGCAGCTACACAAATTAATAAAATAGTGGCACAGAAGTATGCGGAAGAGACACTTTTATGTTGTAGCCCTTGCGGTTTGAAATATTTCGCAGAGAATTGGGGAAACAGACCAGCCTCAACCCTGGCAATCTTTTGCAAGGACTTGAAAATGTGGTTCTGTTCCTGGGCATGGAGGTAAGATTGTTAGTTGGAGCCCATGAGATACTATTTTAATTCTAGTTTGATGTCTATGGAGATTCTCAGTCATCCAGGTCATGGTTGTCCCAAAGATGCTTTTTCAAGAGGCAACTGGATTTTCTGGTTTTTCTTTGAAGACGTTTTGCTTCTCATCCAAGAAGTTTCTTCAGCTTTGAAGTGAAATGTCTTCAAAGATAAACAAGAAAGTACAGTTGCCTCTTGAAAAAGCACCTTTGGGATAATTCTAGTTTGATTTTTTTTCTTACCTTGGCTGCCAGTTATATATTCTATTTTGCTATTCTGTTTTTAACTGCTGTTAGCTATCCAGAGCCATCCTGATAGCATAGCAGGTATCAAAGATGACAAACAGCTTATTTAGTAATTTAGTTATCTAGGTGATGACTGAATACAATAATCAGAAAAAGTAATGCAGCTTTTGTTTTAGTTTCTTCTTATGATTTTTCAAATGTACATATTTTGGCTTGTTCAAATCTTACCTGCAACAACTGCAAAATCAGCTTCCACATCACAAGCTATGACATCTCCATTTTTAATGTGCTTCTTTGTGGCTTCTTTTACTTTTCCCATTCCTAATTCATTTCCTCCATCTCCAATACCTAAATTAAAATGGAAAAATTTACATTGGCATATTACCATACTAGACATAGATTTTGATACCAATGATCCTTATAGAAAATCTGATGAAAAATTAAAAATCAGTGGAACTGTTAATAACCTTTTATTTATAAAACTGTCACAAGCCTACTGTGAATACTTCCCATGAAAACTTCACTCTGGGTAATGACTGAAATACCCCAGCTTTATTTATCATGCATATTAACATTTGTATCTGCTTTCACAGCTACAAAGAATTTTGCCAAATAATGACAAAATAATTAAAATCATAAGTGGGGGCTTCCGTTTTGACGTCGTGGCGAGAACAGCTGGAAAATAGCGGGCTCTGCCGAGCCTGGTGAAATCCAGCCGGTAACTACTGCCGGGAGACCCTACGGGGTCACAGCCGCCTTGTAGGGACAGTGAACGAAGGAGAGGCGCTTTGCTGACCACGAGGAATCTGCAATTTCCTCTTTTGGTCCGAAGCAAGCTCTCCTGAACGGCAGCAGGGACGATGGCCATTTTGGGCAGTCACAAAGCTGGGACAACCAAGACCACAAGATTTGTGCTGGAGCAGTTTATGGACACAGCATTGAAACTGGGTGAGATAATTACCAACTTCTACTCTAAAGACTTGATGTAAAAACAAGAATATTAAAAGTTAACTAGGGAAGTTAGAAGATAAAATAGAGAAAGTACAACAAACAATGGAGAAGAATGAACAAAGGATGCAAAAAATGGAAGAAAAAATGGAAGAGATAGAAAAAAAGTGAAGGAAGTTGATGATAGGTTAACTCAAGCAGACAAAAACAAGGATGGCATAATAATTTCATTGGAAATGGAAAGAGCTGAATATTACTAAAAGATTTCAGAATATAGAAGAAGAAAAGGGAGAAAACCTAGCTGAAATAATGGCAGAAATTCTGACAGAAGCGTTGGAGATGGATAAGGATAAAATAATGGCAGATGTGGATGAAATTTTTAGAGTTAACACCAGATATGCAGCAAGACACAAACTCCCAAGAGAAGTGCACGTGAGATTTACCAAAAAGGATGTGAAGAAAAGGGAGAAAACCTAGCTGAAATAATGGCAGAAATTCTGACAGAAGCGTTGGAGATGGATAAGGATAAAATAATGGCAGATGTGGATGAAATTTTTAGAGTTAACACCAGATATGCAGCAAGACACAAACTCCCAAGAGAAGTGCACGTGAGATTTACCAAAAAGGCTGTGAAATCAGAAGTATTGCAGAGAGCAAGAGATGAACCTATAAAATATAAAGAGAAGGAAATAGTTGTGTTGAAACAAGTTCCAAGGAGAGTAAGAGAAACAAGAAGAGAATATCAATTTTTGACCAGACAATTAATTAAATATGGAGGTAATTTTAGATGGTTAATTCCAGAAGGACTACTGGTGACATGGAGAGATCAGAGATACAGATTAGACACAAAAGAGAAAGCAGAGGAGTTTTACGAACAACACTATGAAATACAGAAAGAGGGGAGAATAAGCGAAGAACCAAAAAAACGACAAGATGCAGCAGAGGAAAACAACTCGCAGAAAAAGATTGCTGTTCTCTTAAGGTTCTCATATAAAGCTTGGATGCCTTTCTCCAAGGGAGTATCCCTATGTTAAGGCCTTTACTAATTTCATATGTCTTTATTGTCACTGTATAAATCAGTATATTCATATAGTGTAATAGGTAGCAAATGATTATCTCCAGGGGTGGGATTGAATATTTTTAGCAACTGGTTCTCTGCCCGGATGCTGGGTGGGCGTGGCCATGGGGCCGTGGCCTACTCAGCCTCCTACACCATGGCGGGGGGGCCTTTTCACCCTCCCCAGGCTCCAGAGGTTTTCCTCGAGCCTCCGGGAGGGCGAAAACGGCCTCCCCCGGGCTCCAGAGGCCCTCCGGAGGCCGGAAACGGGCCCGTTTCTGGACTTCCAGTACTTCCAGTAGGCCCGTTTTTCACCCTCCCCAGGCTCTGGAGGCTTTCCTCCAGCCTCCGG
>QLTV01000832.1:843081-859014 GCA_003457575.1 Thermophis baileyi
ATTCAATGTTTTGGATTTTTTTTTAACAAACAGTTTCTGTAGGCTGAAAAAGTTGAAAATCCCTGCTGTTAAAAAAAAGTTTAAAAAAAAGTTAAAGTAAATGAGTAAGAAATGTAACATATCAAGATAAAATGTGTAATAAATTAAAGATTAAAAGGGAATGTAATGAGAAAAAAATTGTAAAAAGGTATAAGAAAAAGGTGTACAGCCAGACGACACACTGCTGATGGAAAAAGAATGTTTTTTATGTATATATAATGGAAAAAATAAAAAAAAACTTTATAAAAAAAAAGTTAACTCCTAAGCCTAAGATAGCGGTGACTTAACACATGGAGAAAAAATAAAACTCTAAAGAAGAGATGTAAAAACAAGTATATTAAAAGATAACTCCTAAGCCTAAGATAGCGGTGACTTAACACATGGAGAAAAAATATATTGAAAATTAAGAGGCGAAAGAAGCCCAAGGGAAGCTATAAAACATAGAAACCTTGAAAAAAGGCTCAAACAATTTGAAAAGTGATTTTCGGGAGAAACTGTTTTGTCTACTTGTATTTTTAAACCCCCTGGATTTATTGATAATCAGCTGTTTTTGACAGACTGCTTAACGGTGAATTTGGGAATAAGAGTGCCATCTACTGGAAGAAGAGAAGCATTACAGTACTATAGTCGCAGTATACTTAGTGAAAGTGAATTCAATACACATAAAGTCTAATACACAGAAGTAACAACATCTGGAAGATGACCTGACCTTGACTTCACGTTAGAAGATGACTTGGATAACTTGAGAGTATTTAATGAGTTTCTTTTCTTTTGCTTCCCTTCTGAAGATTTTCAAAAGGAACTAACTTGCAAATAACTAAACTTTATTAAAATTGGCTATTGGACTATGGACTTGAAAGATTGGAGGAATTTAGTGGATTAACTTGGATTTGGATTACTAATGTTATTCAACAGAACACTCTACGAATCAAAAGAAAGGTGATAGAAGAAAGGGGGGGGGAAGGAAAGTTAAATAAAACATTAAACTTTGGACAACTGGGAAGACATATAATGGGAAACTTTTAAGGTTGTAAATTACTAAAGAATTTTAAAGAGTATAAAAGGAGACTTAAAATATTGAGACATTGGAATTATAGAAATATACTGAGTAATTTTGATTAATTGTTATAAAATGGATTTACAGGGGATGATAGAGGTATATGATTTTGAAGTTAAAAAGTGTGCGTGAATCTTTAAAGAACAATAAAGACACAGGAATGAATGTAGAAGTCACTCAACAAGTGGGGGGAAAAGAGGTATATGATGTTCAAGAAATAGATGAGAAATTAGAAGAAACTCAAAATGAGATACAAAAAACTAAAAATAAAGAAGAGAAAGGAATAATAAGTAGAATCAATCAGATAACTCCTCAAAGGCTTATAATAGAATAGAGAGAAAAGAGAAAAACTTTCCCCCAAAAAAGAAAGACTTAAAGAAAAAAAGGAAAAACGTCTTTAAAAAAAAGAAGTCTTGTTGATGGGCGTTCAAATAATACAGCAGAAAGAGACAAAGGATATTCAGAAGGGAATGTTTAGCAGGCACAAAAGTATCAAAAAGAGCTATAAGAATCCAAGAGAGAAAGATAAAAGGCTGACTAAAAAGTCAATAAATGATGGGATCTTAGAAAGGTTAAGAGATGATGGATAATGAGAAGATATATTAATAAAATGGGGAAATACTAACAGGGAAAATAGTAGTGTATATATATAAAATAAGTTAAGACTAGTAGATGGAAATTTAGGATTAGGAAATTTAATTGTATTATTAACATTTACAGAGTGTTAAAGTATATAGTGAATTTAAAATAATAATGATTGGAAATTGTGGGGATCTTATACATGTCGCAAAGAAATGTTATTTATGTTTAAATGAATTAATGGGAAAATGATAAAGGATTATGAAAAGAGAATAGCATTGTTGAAGTTGGAAGATTAGGACTACACATACTGATTTGTATTATTATTGTCAGAGTTGTTTAAAAAAGACTTGACCCAGTCAATGTACTGTCCACAAAATATGTATGTTTATATGGAAAAAAATAAAAAATCCTGACCCCACCAAAAAATCATAAGTGTGATTGGAAACTTGTACTGTTGTCTAAACTGCTGATTTATTAATATCAGCATTTGTGCATCTTTATCCATCTGCAAGTTTAGGTAAATAGCTCTCCAATATCAGTATAGTTGGGGCAGATTAGCAGTTGATTTGTACCATGCCTTGCCAAAACGTAACAGCTATTATCTTTAAGGATTACAAAGTAACAATTATAATAGTTAATTTCTATTCACAAAATCTAGCAAAATAGACTTATATGTGTCTATTCTGAAAAAGCCTTGCAAAGATCAGTGGGGCTTATTTCTAAGAAGTTGGTATAGGACTGCACTTAGAAGAACCTCATAAAAAATTCTGCAGCTATTCAGGGAGCATGACAGATGCCTATTATTTGGGCCTTCTAAAAAATCACAGAATACATGTTTTCAAACTTGAACAGAACTAAATGTTAACGTATGAGAGAAATTCTATTTAAAATCCTATAAAGTTATTATTAAGGAGATACTCCCTCCCAGCACATTCTAAAATATGCTACTGATACCATTAAACTTTATTACCTAGTTTGGTCAATCACAATACACATGGAGCAATGCATTTTATTTCACTATTGTCCAATTAGCTTTATTGAATTTTCAATTAAAATATAATTCAAAGTTTTTGCATGCATTGCTTCTGCTGAATAGTTCCAATAGAAAGTAATTTTTATGTATTTATAATTTTTGTACATGTATGTACAAACCAAACTGACCACAAAGCACCCATACCTTTTCACTTCTTATCCTTTCTTTACTTGCCTTCTAGTGCATCAATATACTGAAATGTCACATTTGCTGTATATTTGTATGTGCATTTTCTCCTTAAAGCCCAAACTGGGTGTGTTCCTGGTCTCCTCTTATTTTGAGGAGTACCACTGACATGTTTAATTTATATGTGTCCACTTTCTTCCCAGAATCTAAGCAATCTAATGCATACAGGTAGACTTCAAGATATGACTGGTCACTTAACAGCCATTTGAAGTTACAGCAAACCTCCCAAAAGCTCCATACAACCTTGTTTTGAAAGTTACGGCTCTTGCAACACCCCTGCAGTCATTCACCCTTATGACTGACCAAAAATTGCATTCTGATGGCTATATATATCATTGCAGCTTCCACAATTGCATCACATGTCTGTGTGATGAAGTGATCTGTTCCAGTGCTCTGGAAGGCCTTGGGGTTCTTTAAAGTTAACTGAGGGGGAAAGTGCTTGGCCTGGTAGTGTATGAATTGGGGGCACCTGGTAGGATTGGGGGGCCTGTGGGGACCCAAGAGGTGGAAAGTAGAGCATGGGGTGTTTCTGGGTATGTGTGTGTGTGTGGAGGAGGCCATGGAAGGTCTGGGACAGGCAGGCCTAGGCCTGCGCTAGGCCTCCAAGGGTCTCCCCCACCCTGAGGCATCCCATGCTCCATTTAAGAACCCTCATGTTTGTTTAATGGCCACATCAGGGACAGTAGGAGTGGAGATCATTAAGTGAGGCCATTTCACTTAACGGCCATCTTGACATGCAACCGTAATGGGCAGGCTCAATTACAGTTTATTTCAGGAACACATCTGTATGTGTTGCTTCTGTGTACATTTTTCTGATCTCCCTTTGCCTTGGGTTTGTCTTCATACAGGCGAAGAGCAGGGTTAGAATAAATGCCACATTAATATATTTAAAAAGCATCTCATATTTTAGAAAATTTCAAAGAGCATCAGTAAATAATGATTAATTGGAAATTGCCTCATAGAAATTCCTATCTCCATGACTGTGAACATTTGAAACCGTAAGAGAGCTAAATATTGCTTATTAATTTGAGCACCAATTCTTTTGCCTCACCTCAGTTATTCCAGTTGCATAATAGACCCTGTTCTTAATGTCTCTAGGTAGTAACACTAATACTTTTATCAGATCATTGAAGGAAAATACATATACTGTACCTGTAGTAGTAATTCCTGGCAGAGTTTGTGCAGCTATAAAGAGTTCATCGATGGGATCTACTAAATGTTTAATATTAACTTTCCTTGCATTATAGTAATTACCATCAGCAGCCATCCCAGCACATTCTATTGCTATCAAATGATTAAATCTAAAGAAAAAGAATTAAAAAAGAATTAAGATTCAGTTCTAATGCTAATGATAGCTTGCTGTACTCAGCATTACTTATTAAGGTTTCTCAAATCAAAACTATTTACTATCAGGGATCATGAGGAAAGTTCTTTGTTATTCAATTTCCTCAATTCTGTGTCCTTGAATTTCTGCTCCATCCAATGTTGCTCCAGTTCCCCAATCTATCACTTTAGTCTTCATAATAATATATTTGGCTAACTCCAACCTTTTACAGTCTGGTGCGCCCCAGCTGACATGGATTACAGCACCATTCATCCCCAACTATAGCTGGGAGTTAAGCAGGTTGAGGAAATCTGAGTAAAATTCTTCCCTTCAAATAGGTAATTTTTTTCTTATCTTTCTCTCCACCCTGCTCACATGTCCTTTATGCTCTCCCCTCTAGCATTGTCTTTTACACCCTCTATTTATTTATTTCTGTTTCAAGAGAGTACCTGGAGGAAATATACTAGTTTCTTATCTTTCCCAGAGAAAGCTGCAGGTTAGACAGGCTCCTAGAGAAAAGTTGCTTTAAAGCCCTTCTGGTATTTGAAGCCAACCAGATGATATCTAGCTAGCATCTGTGATATTATATGGACCTCAGGAGCTGAACCCTGTTCCCGTACCCTACACTAAAGACTCTGAGATTGGAATGGGACCAGAGGTGGGTTCCTCCCAGTTCGCCCGAACCGGTAGAGACCCACTGGTGATGTCATGATGACATCACAGATCCGGTTCGGTCGGTGCCGGTCCGTGGGCGCTGCCATCTTTTTTTTTTAATTTTTAAAATTTTTTATTTATTTATTATTTTTTCTTCTTCTGCGCATGCGTAGAAGCCGAGTTTCCGGCACTGCGCATGCGTTGCCATCTTGTTTTTGGCTTTTCTTTTCTTTTTTGAATTTTTTTTTATTTTTTTGTACTGCACATGTGCGCGCGACGAGGTGCGGCCACACGATGCGGGAGGAAGCGAACCGGCAGCAAGGTAAGTTAGAACCCACCCCTGAATGGGACAACTCACTACGGCCAACTCACCACAACCAACTTGCCACGGCCAATTCGCTGTGGGACAACGCACCAAGGAACAATTCAACAAATACAAAAGTTAAATTTTGACGGAACTGTGGACAATAATAATAAAATAAAGTCAATCCAGAAATACAACAGTTACAATAATTTGGAGAAAACATGGTCACCAGTAATAAAAGTAATTGAATGAAACAATTTAATACAGCATTAAATTGTCCTACGGCAAGTTGGCCCACAATGAGTTGTCTGTGGCGAGTTGGCCGCAGCAAATTGTCTTAGACCCTTCTGAGATATGCTAGTTTGGCATTGCTTTGCTTTTGGGAACATGTACTTTGGTTTTTCTGGATTCCCATCTTCACATAAGAACTGCAGAGCTGAATCTGGAGAATTGCTTTGGTAGCTGATTACAGGAACAGGTGTTTGCAGCATTTCTAGAATATAGAGAAAGACAAAGGTAACTTGGATCATGATATTAATCATGCCATTGTTAGGCCTGTGCATAGGGCTCTTCCAGGCATGCAGGAGCTGCTATGCCTTCAAGCACTTGCACTTACTTCCCTCCTACAGTCTGCAGATTCAGAGAGAGATGTTGCTAAAGAGCAAAGTGCCTCACCAAATAATCTGCACATGCCTGATCACTGTTCCACAATTATTTGTTTTGTCTTCCCAATGTTAAATAGGATCAGTTCTGTGGCCGAAATTTTCAGGACATTCTCCTTCTTTGTAAAATAGGATGAATGTAAAGAAAGATATGACTGAGTCGGACCTAAACGTGTGGAAATTCTACTGATTTCAATAGAAGAGTATTAAAGTATTTTTTTTAACAAATCTTTCTTAAAACCAAATTATTTCTGTCTTTATATCTTGATTAGATTATTCCCAATTCAGTTGCACAGAATAATTAAATCCCACAAGATACTGGGTGAAATGTTTAACTGCAATATAAGACCCGCTCTCATTTTAAAGTGAAATATTTTGGTGGAAAAAATTGTTGTCTTTCTTTCAGGTAAACAGAATACTCACTACAAAAAAGCTTAATTATGTATCCTAAATCCATCCCCAATAACTCTGTTATTCTATTCTATTCTATTCTATTCTATTCTATTCTATTCTATTCTATTCTATTCTATTCTATTCTATTCTATTCTAAGACCCCACCTGTATCCCACTTGCACACTGATCCTTTATTTCATTTATTGATAATGTTAACCATTTCAGTTTTAAGATTTGATGTTTTAATGTTTCAATTTTAATTGTTTAGTTTGCTTTTGTGCTACTGTAAGCCACAGAGTCAATTGATGGTAAGAGGAGGCATATAAATTTAATAAATGAAAAAAATAAATCACATTATAGTTTAGAGTGATAAATGAAGCCAACCTAGTAGATTTACCTAGGTATCTGTTGTGATGCTGGTAAGAGTTTTAAATATCTTTTTTACAAAACACTATCACAAGAATGTAATTTCCTACCCCACACTAGCAGTATTGTCATAATACATGCATTTGAGAATTACTATTCTAGATTTTAAAACAGGAACATAAAAAAGAAGTCAACAGTAATAAATGAAAGTGCACAATGTGGACAGTTTCAATTTTTAAGAAACTGAAACACCCTTTAACATAATCAGATTATAATGAGCCATGTCATACCTTGCTCAACAGCTTCCTTGGTAATCTTTCTATTTAAATCGAGAGCTCTTTGATCAGTTACTATAACTACATTTTTTTCCATGGCTTTCAAGACTGCTGCCATTGCAATGGCTCCAGGTGGCCCATCATTTTCTTCCGGTGGTTCATAGTTGAAATGGGTGGGAAATCCTGTAGTAATCAACACCGATTTTGCATGGGAAAGCGACAGGCATGCCTTCAGAAGTTCATCCCGAGAAAACAGATATTTCACACCTCTGTTCCCTAAGCATGGAAAATACAAATATTTTAAACTAAGAACATCCTGAGGATAGTGGTTTGCCATAGGCATTTATTTTAAAAAAATTAGTTTGTTTTGATTGCTGATAGATAAAAAATCTTAAAGCTGGGAGATGCAATGGCTCACAGTATTAGGAAATGAGATAGAAGATCTCAGAGCTGCTATACCAGATTTTTCTTCTTGCCCAAACACGCAAATAGCTTGGTAACTATTATTCTCAGAAAAGTTATTTGTTTTGGCTTCCCTCTGATTTTTTTTACCTCTTCAAAACAACATTTGATACATCATTCATTCATATTCTATAGAAAGTCTCTGCAAAGTTGAGCTACAAGTTAAGTATTAACTTAAATGATGGCCTATGGCTAATTTAACCATAAAGGGGTAGTTTGGAAATAAATGCAAGCATTAGAGGTAGGATTTTTTATTCAAATTTTCCTTTTGACAGGATTGCTGCGGAAAATTATACAGAGATCGCTTTTTCTATCGTAGTAAACCTTTTAGACTCTTAACATGATTGTGTTTTTTCTCTTACCTGGATCCATTGCTATTATATTTTCTAAGCATCTAATTTTCTTTACAGCTGCTGTTGAAGCAATGCTATAATGCAAAGGATCCTGAGAAATACAGTAGACTTCAGGGAGATCTTTATCATTACCAGCTGCATCATCTTCAACTTCCAAATCAGTGATAAACATGCAACCAGGTGAATGGGTAAAAGCCAGTGGAGCTTCTGGAAAATAAAGAGAACCTCAATCAGCAATGTGCAGGAGGAATGAAGGCCTTTCTATCTGGGAGGAGTTTGAGCACATGAATTTTGAGGAAATGAGTTCTCAGAGCTGTTAGTGCAACCACCTATAGGTTAGCTCCATGTCCCTTCTCCCTGTCCCTTCTGCCAATTCATCCTTGAATGAAGGGTGATCCCTTTTACTCTGAAAATACAGTGATGCACTGTCTCCCTAAGAAACTATAGCTGGTCCCCAAAATACTGAACAACATTTGTCTAGTCATCAACCTCTGATTTGGAGGAAAGGATATGGAGAAAATGGTGTGCAAGAAGAGATGGTCATGAATGAAAATATAATAAATGAATATCAACAGAATATAAAAGTGGGTGCCCAGAAAAAAAGAACAAATGCATGATTATCTTACTACTGCCTACTCTATAGCTGGTAGAATCTGGTAGCACCTTTTCCAGCTAATAAATTGTATTAAAAGATGTAAATTTTCATGAGCTGCCACTTACTTCATCAGATACATAGAGTGTCTAGGCTGATATAGTTTTAAAATGGGATGAGGTGGGGAGAGAAGGTGGGAGGGAAAGGCAGATGAAAATAGGTTGGTTATGCAGATGCAGGTTACATGTGATAAAAATTACAAGTACTTTATCAATGAACAGGTAGTCCTCAACATTCATTTAGTGATTATTACAATGGCACTGAAAAAAAATTGATTTATGACTTTTTCACACGATCATTGTAGCATCCCCATGGTCACGTGATCAAAATTCAGATGTTTGGCAACTGACTCATATTTATGACGGTTGCAGTATCCTGGGGACATGTGATCACCTTTTGCAATTTTCTGACAAGCAAAGTCAATGAAGCAAAACCAGATTCACTTAACCACCGTGTTACAAACTTAACAACTGCAGTGACTC
This sequence comes from Thermophis baileyi, assembly GCA_003457575.1. NCBI lineage: Eukaryota > Metazoa > Chordata > Lepidosauria > Squamata > Dipsadidae > Thermophis > Thermophis baileyi. The sequence continues at coordinate 851,906 of QLTV01000832.1, forward strand.
ACTTAACAACTGTGGCAAGAAAAGTTGTAAAATGGGGGGAAACTCACTTAACAAATGTTTCACTTAGCAGCATAAATTTTGGGCTCAACTCTGTGGTCGTAAGTTGAGGACTACCTATACAGTATGTTACAAACTCTTTCGTTTTGTCTAAACCTTCTGAGATTGCCTGAAACCTTTTGATGTATTGTGAGTTGAGCCATTTCTCATTCGATAGGCTATTAAAGTCCCACTTTTTCAAAACAATCATTTTGAGGTCTGTTATGGTGTGTCCTGGGAGGCTAAAATGATCTGATAATACTTTGTCCTTGTTTTGAGTCCTGATATCAAACGTGTCCCCATTAATGCTCTTGCACAAAGTTTGCCCTCTTTGTACTATGTGGAATCTGGAGGGACATTGCCGGCAGATGATGGTAGGCATCATGTTGGAGGAAGGGCTGGTGAAGGAGCCTGTAACTGAACATATCCTAGCCACTCTGTGCATATGATGCAGTGTGCTGCAGCTCATGAATTACCTTATTTTCTAATAAACTTCGTTAATTTGAAAAAATGCTGCCAGACTCCTGATTCTTTAGTTTAAATCTCCAGAACCAAATGCAAAGAATTATAAAGGATCTAGCTAACGGCCTAGCCAAACTTTTATTAGCAAACTACAGAACAATCAGTCTGTCATAGATAACTAGGAAGAATCACCTTGAACTGCGAGATGGGCAGCAAATAAATGTGATGATGGATGGATGGATGGATGGATGGATGGATGGATGGATGGATGGATGGATGGGCGGACAGACAGACAGACAGAGACATAGATGGATGGATGGATGGATGGGTATAGATAGATAGACCTGATCTATAAGAACCTTGAAAACGAAGAATTAATTATTAAATGTCAACCTGAATTTGTCAAGAATATACCTTGCTACACTATTCATGTGTAACATGTAACTTTCTCAGTAGAATGTAAAGAAGTTAAAATCATAATGTACTTCAGCAAAGCATTTAATACACTACGTGGTGATTGGCAACTTTGTATGGACTGGTTGGCATGACAAGTAGACATTCAGCTAGCTCAATATTCTATTCCAAGAGTGTTCATCAATGGTTCCTTATCACATTGGCGAGATATCAAGTCCTGGCTCATCTACTCTTCACTATTTCATTAATGGTTTGGATGATGAATTATAAGGAATGCTCATACATTTTCAGATGATGACCAGCTGGGTGGAATAGCTTATTTTCTAAAAGATAGAAACACAGTAATAGTGTTTAGTCAAAATCTCAAACAAATGTTCATAATTTTTATTAAGAAATTTTAGACTGCATCAATAGAATTATAATTTCCAAATAATAGGAAACAACCATTGCACTGTGTTCTGGTTTGGTAATTTTTTTTTTTAATGTATCATAACTAAGTGGGTCTCGGGTAAATACCTGCCTTACCCTCATCATGGCAGGGTACACAGAAAAAAGAAATGTAATTCTTAAATGCTTAGCATGTAATAAGATTCTTAATCATAAAATTATTTTACAGGACTATTCTGTGCATGATTAAGGGAAAATTATAGTTTTGTGGAAAAAAGCTTGGTTAAGTTCAAGGCAAACCCCCTCCCGCCAGAAGATGGATTATCAGAGTTGTTGGTTCTTTTATGTAGGTTATATTTTAAAATTCAGACACATGAGAATGCAGGACTCAATGCAGAAGACATTGAGCTTGGAAAAAACCAAAAGCAATTGTAAAAGAAGCCAACAGAAGACAAGGTGGCTGATATTATCACAGGCAATATGAGCATGAGCTTATACAAATCCAAAGAAGCAATTACTGTAAGTATGTATGTCCATTGAGTCATGAAGAATCAGAAGTGACCGAACGACAACTTTTAAGCATCATTGGTTTTCTATAATAAAGCAGCAGTTCTGGTAATTCCACTAAATACATACTGCAATTGATGACGGCTTCTATTCCTGTTACTCCACAGGCCCAAAAGACTGGTACATCTCCAGGATGAGCTTGTACTGCATCACCATATTCTGGACTGGAGAGATCTTTAATTCCTAACAAATCTAAAATTGAAAATGTATTAATACTCAAGCAGAAATGTAGAAAACCCAATTAGGCTGGGACTTAATGTTGTAAAACATCTGACAACTCCCTAGAAGAGCATGGGATGTGGCATGGAAAGTGATGTTAGTGGGATACTGTTGCATGGGATACTGACATTTCTTTATTTTATTACAAGGTGAACATAAAATAAAAGTTAATGGTTTACTTATTCCTGTACCTGTGTAAAGGAATTACGGAGTTCAGGTAACAAATGTGACATATGATAAATTTTTGGCATGACTTTTTATTTTGTTGGAAAAAATATGTGAAACTGAACCTCAGGGCAGAAAGAGATTGCACTGAAAAGCCTGTGACACTTAAATAATATTAATATTATTATTATTATTAATAATAATAATAATGATAACAACAACAATAATTGGAATCTGGATTTTTGGTGTTTTGTATTTTAACTTTTTTTGAATAAAATAAAAATAGAAGAAAAAATGCTAAATACAGTCTAAGCTATAGACATTGAATACATACATACATACATACATACATACATACATACATACATACATACATACATACATACATACATCTAGCTGACTGTGTGAACATCCATAATTCATTAACTTTATATGCTACCTAACCCAATTACTTGGGCGGTTTACAATTGTTAAAAACATTAGTTTACCTAGAGGCTTCTTACCCAGCACTTCCTGGAATTACTAGTAGGATCTAGGGTGGAATTCTTTTAAATCCTCTTACTTGTGCATAAAGTCACTACAAAGCTAGACTGTACATTAGTAAGCCAGACAAGTCTAAGGCCTGTTACTTTTCTCTCTCATGCATGCTTTGTATTATACATCATAGAAATACAGAAAAAAAAAATACACTGACCAGAAGAGCCAATGTGAATTGGTGCTCCATGTGATTTTTTCATTGGATGGGTGATTTGCACACACTCCTTCAATTTATCTTTAGGTATATATCTCATAGTTACTATTAGATTACAGTGAAAACATTCAGTATCACAGCAAGGAACAGCAGTCTGGTAAAGTTTTAAAAAAATGATCCAAGCATTAAGAACAATGAAGACATCTCCAAAGGCCTTTTCTTTCAAGTAGAGGGCATCCTACCTCTGAGATAAATGCAATTGGGTGATGAAAGGCCACAAGATTAATCACTAGCATGTTCAGTTGCCTTCACCCACATATTATCACCTTTATGATTCATATGGCATTCTATTTAAGCTCATGTCATTGCTATTGCTAACTTTCTATTTAATTACACAGTCACAGCAACTAAACATTGAAACATTAGATAAATTAGTAATGTCACATTAGATTTGTTTTATTTTCTAATGGCATTAAGTTGTTATTGTTTCAAGAACATATTTTGCAATTAAATAAAAATAGGCAGATATTACAGTAATTGAGGTTCAGCATGAAATATAAGATCGTTGCCCCAAAATAACCGGAAGTGAAAATACAGATTTTATTGGTAAAAATATTCCTTGTAATTAAACTAATCTCCACATGAAAACAAGTGTAGTTAATTACATGCTGCTCAGCTTATTCATTTTGCATTAAGGAATAAGCTTCTATCAGACTATAGTACTTGTCAATCAAATAAAAAGGGAAGCTGAGAAAATTGAATGCCTTATGTCTCCTGCTGTGATTAATAGTTGATCTTGAGAAAAAAATTGTATTTGTTTTGAGAAAAAAGCAATTTTTTCTTCAATTAAGAATGGGTTATAACACTAATAGTGAAATCTTCCTGCTTGTGGCTACAAATATCCAAATGACCACCAGATGGCGGCAAAGAATTATTTTTTATATATCTGCTGCCCTCTGGTGGTTATTTGCTAGCTCTGGTGAACAGCTAATGAAACTATATTAATCAAATACTTTTATGTTTTGAAACAAAACTGAAATTTCCAAAGTAATGTTTTAATCACTTTGTATATTTGGAAATATTTGGACATAATTTCAATACTCCATAGGCTCCATATGGTTCCAGGACTTTAGAAGGCATAGAAAGAAAACACTATTATTTATCTTATTGTTGGAGTAAATGACTGGTTCATGTTAATGGGTGGGAATACTTCTGTCATATTACAACAAAAATGGCATCTCTTTCTATTTTTTTTAATAAGCAGTGATCACATCCAGACAAGAGAAATAAAAAAGATGCCTAACATATTACATATCAAATAATTCTGCATTTGAGAGCAATTGAATAAAACAATATTGAAGTTATCAGCTAAAAAAAAAGAAATAAAAAATGGAAAGAGTGAAAGAATTGGCTGCTAGATGCTAGAAAAGAGCATTAGAATTTTGTATGCCCATGTGCAACTTAAGAATGCCTACTAGCATTCTTTCTGAGCTAATACTAATTATTATTTCAATTCAAGTATTTGCCACTATTTAAATAGTATTATGCAGGGGTGTCAAACTGGCGGCCCGCGGGCCGGATGCGTCACGCACAGGCCATGCCCACCCCGGCTCCGCAAAGACAAAAAAGTCACATACATCACAATACGTCACGTGATGCGATTGAGTTTGACACCTGTGGTATTATGTGTTTTAAGAAACATTCCCAGCAGGTGGCAGTATTTGGCTGATGTTGTTTGAGTCTAAAGCTAATGGAGGTATGAGCCAGATCAATACTTGGATGGCAGATCTCCAGGAGATACTGTCCCAAAGGTGCTTTTTCCAAAAGGGAACTGGACTTTCTTGGGATTTTTTTTTACTTTTTTTTCTTCTGTTCTTACCTTGTACATGCTTACATTACATTTCTGTTCCACATTTCTTACAGGAATGCCAGCTTTCTGGAGTGCCTTTTCAAATGTAAAACTACAGCCTAGATAAAAGGTCACCATGTCTTTAAACTGTTCAGAATATTCTTTCAGATTTGTCACAATTCCTGTGGATATTCCGTGCTCATATTTCTTGTATTGCAAGCAGTCACTTCTGCAAAATGAATTAGCATCATTATTGGACTAGCTACTTGATTTCTGACTATAACTACCGTAAATATCTACTTACTTTCAGAGAAATGGTCACTGAAACTCAATGGGACATACTTTTAAGTAAAATGGATGCACTGTCTTGTCATCTAGATCAGTGGTTCCCAAAGTGGGCGGTACCGCCCCCTGGGGGGCCGTGGGATGACTTAGGGGGGCGCTAAGAGCCAAAAGGGGCAGCAAGGGGGCGCTAAGAGGCAAGGGGGACGGCAGGGGGGCGCTAAGAGGCCATATGGAAGGCAGGAAAGCATGTCGGGGCGGCAGGGAAGGGAGGTAGCAGCTTTCCACGCGGCTTTCCACGCGGCCTTCCCAGCGGTCCCCCACGCCCGCTTGCCTTCCGAGGTCGGTGTCCAGCTCGGCCCGGCCAATGGGTGGGCGGGCGGCCCATGGTGGAAATGCAGACGCTGAGAGGGGCAGCGGAAGGGCAAGCGGATGTCCCGGGGCTGCTGCACATGCGCCCGCCCCGTTTCTGCAAAGGCAGAGTCCCCCCCCTTGCAGGGCGATCCAAAGAGGGGAGGGGGATGCTGCAGAAAAGGCTGCCTTCCACCCGTGCCGGCTCCGCAGCGCTTGGGACTCCGAAGCAGCCCACTGGCTTCTCACCCGGCCACTTGCCTGCTCTCTTTGCGGATCGGCCCGGCCGACCGCCGGCGCCACTCTGGGAACTCGGCCCACGGCGCCAGGTTGGAAGCCAGTGGGCTGCTTCAGAGCCCCAAGTCCCACGGAGCCGGCACGGGAGGCATGGGTGGAAGGCGGCCTTTTCTACAGCATCCCCCTCCCCTCTTTAGATCACCCTGCAGGGCTCTGCCTTTGCAGAAACGGGGTGGGCGGTTTGTACGGAGGATTGGCGGGGGGGATGTGCGGCCCTCTGGGATGGAGAGCGGGGCAAGAGAAGGCACAATAGGCTGCGCTGCCCCGGCCCCGCTCAACCACGCTTCTTCCAGCCCATCCGCCCCACGGCGCAGTGAACGAGACAATCGGCCGTGCCTCCCCGCCCAGCCTTCCTTGCTGGGCACTGCTGCACCGGCGGCTCCGCCCTGCCCAGCTCCGCCCGCTGCCACTTCCTGCGAACTTCCCAGGAGACGGCCGGAGCGAGGGGTGGGCGGGAGCTTACCTTCCTGGCGAGGCTCGGAGACCGCCCGGCACGTCCATCTGCCGGCTCTCCAGGCAGCGCCACTTTCTCCCTGCCCCGCCAAGGCCCCCGCCAGCCCGGAGACCGTGCTCTGGGATGGCACATGACAGGGGACACACCGCTGCCGGGCTGGAGCGCGGTTGCCGCCACCATCGCCCCTCTCGCCTTCCCAGCTTCGGCTCCGGGACCTTCGCGGGCCGGGAAGCGTCAGGGCGTGCACCTACGGAGCTCTGCTGGCCTCAGGGGTCCGCTGGCCTCCGGGCTGGCAGGGGCCTTGGCAGGGCAGGGAGAAAGTGGCACTGCCTGGAGAGCTGGCGGATGGGCGTGCCAGGCGGTCTCCGAGCCTCGTCAGGAAAGTAAGCTGAGCACCGGCCAGAGCACTTTCTTCCTTCTCCCGCTGCCGAGCAGAGAGAAAGAGAAAGAAAGAAGATTGGAAAAGGCATGGATGTTTCTCATGTGCATTCACACATTCAGGGACGCCCTCACTTTCTCTCATCCAGATATACCTGCACACATGGAACCGTTTTATAAGCCATAAACTCTATGTCAGGAATCCCCTGTCTTGGGAGTTGGTGAGTAATTTGGAATTTTAGGAGCATCTCATAGCTGCTGTCACAAGATATTTGCCTTGGGGCCTTGCTTTCTACTGCAGAAGAAAGAGAGAGAGAAAAGAAAAAAAGAAACAAAGAAAGAGAGAGAGAGAGAGAGAGAGAGAGAGAGAGAGAGAGAGAGAGAAAGAAAGAAAGAAAGAAGAAAGAAAGAAAGAAAGATGAGAGAGAGAGATGAGAGAGAAGAGAGAGAAAAGGGGAGAAAGAGAGAGAGAAAGGAGAAAATGATGGAGGGAGAGAATGAGAGAGAGGAAACAGAGAGAAAAAAAATTGAGAGAGAGAAGGGGGACAGGGAGAGGC
>QLTV01000832.1:859057-878792 GCA_003457575.1 Thermophis baileyi
AATAAAGAGAAAGAAAGAAAGATGGAGGGGAGGAAGGAAGACAGAAAGAAAGACAGAAAGAAAGATGGTAGGAAGGAAGGAAGACGAAAGAAAGAAAGAAGAAAGAAAGATAGATGGTAGGAAAAGAAAGAAAAAGAAAGAAAGAAAGATGGCAGGAAGGAAGGAAGACAGAAAGAAAAAGAAAGAAAGACTTATGACCACAATTGAGCCCAAAATTTTGATTGCTAAGCAAGAGCGTTGTTCAGTGAGTTTCACCACATTTTACAAGTTGGCCACGCCTACCTGGTCACCTGACTACCAAGCCATGCCCACCTGAAGGGGGTGGGGGGCACTGAGGATGAGTTTGTAGCACCAAGGGGGCGGTGGAATGAAAAAGTTTGGGAACCACTGATCTAGATGATAATTTAAGGGTCAGTTCTTATGTTTAAAAGGTATGTAGATGTTGAGAAATAGAATCACACTGTCTGCACAAAAAAACTGCATTTGGGTTTTGTTCTTTCCTGAGTCATGAGAAATCATTACAACTTAGTTTTGTATATTTTAAATCTCTCTCTCTCCCCCTTATAATTCACATGCTTATAAAAACTATGCAACCCTAATAGATAATAGATGATGATGATGATGACGACGACAACAACAACAAAAATAATAATAATAGCAGCAAAAAACTGCGCTACTCAGAACATCATACATTTTAAGAAGATACCTGGTTGATACTTAGGATGCTGGCAGCAACCCGTATCAACCATCAGTGTCAGTCAATGATATTTGTGATACATTTTTAAATGTTCAGTATAAATGTTCAAATAAAAGAAATAACAACAACAACAACAACTGCTTTTGCTGATATTTCTGCAGTTTTCTTTGCAGAATGCACAGAAATGATAAGTGGTGCTAAAATATTTCTTGATAGCTACCAACACACAAATCTATACATACCTTATATCAGAATTGTTGTTCAAGAAAGGACACTTCCATTCCCCTGGCTTACTTCTATACAGCAAGGGAAGTGGTCCATCATTTGCTTGACAAAATTTTTCAAAGTCATCAGCAAAAGATTTATGCATAATTATAACATTTGCCTGTACAAATCCTGTAAATATAAAAAGGCAGAAATGTAATCTAATGTTATTTACTCAAATAAAAATATTTATCATTTTTGGGATGTAATCCATTATAAAAGTGAAAAATATATTTCTGATATAGTGATTTATTTACTTGCAAGATCATCTTTTGTACCAAATTCCTTCTCCCATGTTGCTCGCTTAGATATTGCCAGGTATGCACATACCGGTATCTCACATTCAGATTAATTGACAAATGTATGGATAAATCATAAATTATCTCACTTATGTTCTCAGCACAACTTTTAAATAGCATTCTATTTAACCTAATCATCAATGCTCTTATATTCTCTGATTTGATAAAATTCAGCATCACCTTAACAGTAACACAGATCAAATGTGGTATATAGAGATAAGAACAAAAATTCTGTTTTGCTTCCACACAGTGGTTGTTTTTTGCAATCAAGATTTGGTATTTATTTATTTATTTTATTTATTTATTTATTTATTTGTCAAACATGTACAAGATAGCAGGTATAGGTATAATCATAAACATAATCAAAGTGAATACAGATAGATGAAGACAATAGGACAGTAGGACAGGGACGGTAGGCACGCTGGTGCGCTTATGCACGCCCCTTACAGACCTCTTAGGAATGGGGTGAGGTCGACAGTAGACAGTCTAAGGTTAAAGTTTTTTGGGTTTGGGGAAGAAACCACAGAGTCAGGTAGTGAATTCCAGGCATTGATCACTCTGTTGCTGAAGTCATATTTTCTGCAGTCGAGTTTGGAGCGCTTTACATTGTGGCAGATAATTTTATGAACTACATTTAGATCGGTTCTAAGGCGACGTAGTTCTAAGTTGTCTAAGCCCAAAATTTCAAGTCTTGTGGAATAAGGTATTCTGTTGCAAGTGGAGGAGTGGAGGACTCTTCTCGTGAAATATTTTTGGACTCTCTCAATTGTATTAATATCCGATATGCAGTGCGGGTTCCAGACAGGTGAGCTGTATTCGAGAATTGGTCTAGCAAACGTTTTGTATGCTTTTTAAATTTTTGTATTCCTTTTTAAATCTAACATCTTGAATTCTAAGTGTAACTCTAAATTAAGAGTAAGCCTTACTTAACAGAATAAACATCAATTTATAAATGGGGCATAGTATCCTCCCCTCAGTGTGACTGTGGGGTCCCAGGTCAAAGTGTAGATTACATTGTGACCGGCTGTAAACTGAGGGCATATACTGGTCCAGTATCTGATTTTTTAATTTAAACAATGAGGCACTTCAATGGCTAGACATTAATACTTGAACATAGGTTTTTTTTTACATTTATATTTTATTGGGTTCTATCAATCTAGCTAAAATGTTAATGTATATTGCTAGTCCATGTATAATATGCCACACACTAAATAAATAAATAATATGAAATTTAATTCTGAATAAATATAAATAATATTTTACTGAATGCTACTGTAAACACTTTAGTTCTGTACAGTATGTTTCAGTCCCAAACTTTTCATGAATCCCATCTGTGTTCATTAGTCCACCTGGGCTAAGCTAATCAAACAGGCTCTACCTCTTTGCAGTGGTGGCCTGGCATGGAAAACTCCAGGGCAAGAGGCCATGGACTGAGCATGATAAGCGAGTGACATTAATTTCCTTCAAACCCAGAGCCCTAAGCCACTACTCAAAGATAAAAAAACAACAACTAAGATCTAGTGTGTAACATCCATTGTTGATTGGACTGTTAATAATTTGGATCAGGTCCATGGCTGCCATGGTGGCCATGAACTCCTGAGCCCGAACTCTGTAGCCCAACTTCCCCTAAAAATACCAAAGACTCAAGGATAGCAAAAGCCATTCCCTTACCTCTGCCCTGAGATTGTGGTATATTTCCCAAAGAAATTCAGCATGTGAAAGAAGCTTCCTGGCTGGTACAGTAGTGCCGTGCAGTGCTAGGTGGCAGATAGGTAGGCAGCCAAAAAGACATGGGGACGTGGGAGAGTTCAAGGGAGGTTGGGGAATTCAAGAAGGGAGGTGGGGGAGATGGGGGAGTTCAAGAAGAGGCTGTCCCTTACCTTACTGAGGCTCAGGGCTGGGAATGGCTTAGATTGGGGTGTGTGCCTGTCTAACCACTGGTAGATTAGCAATAGCAGTTAGACTTATATACCGCTTTACAGTGCTTTACAGCCCTCTCTAAGCGGTTTACAGAGTCAGCATATTGCCCCCAACAATCTGGGTCCTCATTTTACCCACCTCGGAAGGATGGAAGGCTGAGTCAACCTTGAGCCGGTGAGATTTGAACCGCCGAACTGCAGCTAGCAGTCAGCTGAGGTAGCCTGCAGTGCTGCACTCTAACCACTGCGCCACCTCGGCTCTTAACATTCAGTGAACGATGGCAATGGGGACTGCTGGAATTGCTGCCGCTAAGTCATACAATCAAGGTATGTTATGCGTTATGATTGCACTGCTTAGTGATGGAAATTCCAATCCCAATTACTATTGTTAACTGATTGCCTGTACTCAGAAGCAGCTCTTCCTGGTTTTGATTTTAAAATATTGCCAGGTAACATCCTGCCAAAGACTCATAAAATTCACAGAACAATAAAATATTTTCTACCATTTTAAAATCAATACTATTACAGGAACAAAATCTTTGAGAGATGCTACCATCTCTCAAAGGGAATAGAGATAACCTTTATTGTCATTTTTTACTGTGGGTATACTGGCACAAATTAAAATTGAAATTCTGTTGCCTGCTCTCAAAAGTGTACACATACATAACACACATATATACATGCTATATACATAATTATATATATACCTACATATACCTACCTACCTACCTACCTACCTATGTACATATGTATATGTATATGTATACATCACTGTCCATCTTAAATACATATTGGAAAAAGGAAGCTTGAGAGTTCACAAGGTTGATACTATATGGAACAAAACTACAAATCTATAAAAGATTCATTTGAGATTTCATGAAACAGCCCTTCTTTGTTTTTAAAAATGTGTATTTGCAACCAAAACTTAATATTAAAATATCACATCAAGGTAAGCCTGCACTCCAGACATTCACCCTGATGCCATCATAGGAAGTTGAAATAGAGTGGTAAGAAATAGGTAAAGCATAACGTTGAAATCAGTGGTGAAATCAATTTTTTTTACTACCAGTTCTGTGGGCGTGGCTTGGTGGGCATGGTGTGGCTTGGTGGGCATGGCTTGGTGGGCGTGGCAGGGGAAGGATACTGCAAAATCTCCATTCCCACCCCACTCCGGGGGAAGGATACTGCAAAATCCCCATTCCCACCCCACTCTGGGGCCAGCCAGAGGTGGTATTTGCCGATTCTCCAAACTACTCAAAATATCCGCTACCGGTTCTCCAGAACCTGTCAGAACCTGCTGGATTTCACCCCTGGTTGAAATGCTGGATAAACAAAAAACTCTGTGCTGACAAAACAATAAGGCAGATTCAGTTTGGTGTAGTGATGAAGGTGCTGGCCTAAAAATAGGAGGTGGTGAGTTCTAGTCCCACCTTAGGCATGAAAGTTGGCTGGGTGACTTTGGACTACTCATTCTCTTTCAGTCCAATCCATCTCACAGAATTGTTATTGTAGGAAAAACAGGTGAAGGAAGGACTATTAGATATGTTTGTCGCCTTGAGCTATTTACAAAATTATACAGGCAGGATAATAAATAAATAACTCTTAATCAGAAAAAGAGCCTCACTCTATACTGAACATTAAAATCTGGAGATACAGGAAGGAATACTGTGAGTAGCTTTGCTGTATCTGCCACTGCAAAGATAGACTGCCCCAAGTGCAAAAAATGAGTTGTTAGTGTTACACCTGAATGATCCTCCCCCTTCTTCTCATTCCATTGAGTTGCACAAGTTCAAAATTACACAACAGCTGCAAAGTACAAACTGCCTAACATTTCCTGTTTTTCTTTAAGTTTTACGTAAAAATATTTTTCAAATTCCCATAGAGATTGGATCACGGGTGAAATCCAGCAGGTTCTGGAGAACCGGTAGTGGAAATTTTGAGTAGTTTGGAGAACTGGTAGCGGAAATTTTGAGTATTTCGGAGAACCGGCAAATACCACCTGTGGCTGGCCCCAGAGTGGGGTGGGAATGGAGATTTTGCAATAACCTTCCCCCAGGAGTGGGAAGGGAATGGGGATTTTGCAGTATCTTTCCCCTGGAGTGGGGTGGGAATGGAGATTTTGCAGTATCCTTCCCCTGCCACGCCCACCAAGCCACACCCACCAAGCCACACCACGCCCACCAAGCCACGCCCACAGAACCTGTAGTAAAAAAAATTGGATTTCACCACTGGATTGGATGGTATATTGAATAATAATGACAACTCATACTTTCATATGGTAATTAAGCTACCATTCCTTAATCAATATTTAAACCCTGGTTTGCATCCAAAAGTCATGCTAAGCACATAAAATGACTTAGTTTGCCATGTAAATGTAATAATTGAATATGCTAATTTATATGAATTAGACTGTGAATAGAGAATTAAGACAACTTGAACTAGAATTGCTACATGATGCTGGTAATTTAAATAAACTATTTTTGGGGAAACATTTATATTAATTCATGAATTAATTAGTCTTCTGTTCAATCAGTTTATATGTCATTTTTTTTTGGGGGGGGAAACCTGCCTATGATGTTCCTATTTCATAGTAGTCTGAAGTTTGGAGAATAACTAATTAACAGGATGTTAAGAAAATAACATTAAAAAAAATAACTACCAAACAGAGACAGCTTGATTGCCCTTCTGCCAGAAAGCTGGGATGTGAATAAAATATAATTTTAAAAAATACAGTCGTCAAATTTATACATAAGAAATGACTTTGAGCATAATCAACTAGGAATTTCCCTGAAGTGATCAGATCAGCTAAAACACTGTCTTGTCTAAAAATTAACTAGATTAACTAATTGGACAAAATGGAATAGAATGCCCATTCGTCCTTTCTCTTGGCTGCAGGGGAAAGGGAGAGTATTCAAAACTCTGGCAGTTCACATATGTATCTTCCAGTTCACGCATGAATGTCTATAACACAGACCGAATGTTATTCCTAGTCCATCTCTTTTTTGTACTAAAAGTGATTAAATTAAGAAACACAGGTTTATAAGTTGAAATACTATAAATTGCCATATTTTTCGGACTATAAGACGCACCTGTGTATAAGACGCACCAAGATTTTGAAGAGGTAAGTAAGAAAAAAAAGTTTTTGTCCTTCCCGGCCCCCAGGAGCACTCTGCAGGCCCTCCCAAACCCTCTGCGCGCCCTGTTTTTTTGTAAAAATGGGCCTGTTTTCACCCGTTTTGCGAAAAACAGGGCGCACAGAGGGTTTGGGAGGCCTGCAGAGTGCTCCTGAGGGCTGGGGGAAGGCAAAAACGCTCCCGTTTTTGTGAAAAATGGCCCGTTTTTTGCAAAAACGGGGGCATTTTTGCCTTCCCCCAGCCCCCAGGAGCACTTTGTAGGCCTCCCAAACCCTCTGTGCACCCCGTTTTTGCAAAAAATGGGCCCATTTTTCACAAAAATGGGACGCGGGGCGGGGCTTCAGGAGGCCAAAAATGGCTGCATTCGGTGTATAAGACGCACCAACATTTCCACCCTCTTTTAGGGGGGAAAAAGGTGCGTCTTATACTCCGAAAAATACGGTATTAATGCAAATCGAGCATTCACCAAAAGGATTTCATTGATCTACCTTTATATTTACCTTCTGCCATTCCGGAGGTATTGCTAATGTTGAGTTTATTTGATCGAATCAGATTTCTGACAGCACAAGGAAGAAGAGCTTTCAAACCTGCCAGGAAAACCATTTCATCCTAAAAGGGAGATAAACTATATTTTAGTTTTATAGATAGGTATTATACCTAGATATTCATTACAGGTAGAAATTTAAACAACCATTATTTTAAACTTATTATAATTTTAGTCGATGAACTTTGTCTTTGAAATGGTGAATTGCTCAATCTTCCACTTCATGGATATTCTAGCTGATTAGTTTCTAAAAGAAATATGGCTTCACTGTCAAATGAAATAGATTTTGGAGATCAAATATGAAGCATGGCACGGCCATATAACGGCATGGCATAAAAGCTATTGCCTTTATGGTTCAATTATATTCTATATAATATTCTATATAACTCTCTCACACACTTGCCCCTTAATAATTCAAGATTAATTTCAATAACCTTTTCAGCATTCTATAATTACTAGCTTCAGGATCTACTATTGATAAAACATTACAAAAAAACCTCCAGTGATCTTATGTCTAAGTTTACCTTTAATTCCATTGAAGTCATTAGTTCTAAGGAAAATAATTCCTGAAGCAGTAACACTGATTTAAAGCATGGAACATTCACAGATGTTCTTTTAAAATTAAGGAGTTAATATTTAATCCATAATTGGTTACATATTTTGAATGTTTAAAAGAATAAAAATTTCTGGTATTTGTCCAAAGCAAAACTTCAACTGAGTAGTGTTTGTTTTCTATCTTTGTTACAAGTATATAGAATTTACACATTTTTGCCTGATATTTTACATATTTAGATGAAAAATAAATGACATCATTAGTAGTTCTAGCCAGAATGGGAACTGTAATTCAACAAGAAAAGCATAAATCCCTCTCTTTTAAAGAAGCAGCTGAAGTCCTTTTCATCAATTACAGTATTATGAGAAAAATGGAGGTGAGCAAGTGAATTATGATAACCTTACCTTGCAAAGCTCTCTTTATTGATGCCCAATTCTACTGATGCCAAATTCCATAGTGAATTACATGTACTTCTCTGATACCAAGTGAACTAATTCGGGTAACAGAATTGTT
This sequence comes from Thermophis baileyi, assembly GCA_003457575.1. Classification (NCBI taxonomy): domain Eukaryota; kingdom Metazoa; phylum Chordata; class Lepidosauria; order Squamata; family Dipsadidae; genus Thermophis; species Thermophis baileyi. Next base: position 866,981 of record QLTV01000832.1, read on the forward strand.
GCCCAACCAACCACAGAACAATGCAAACATTTCAGAACCACAAAAAATACGTTGCGAAGGGAAGTTAAGGGACAGTTATTTTCATAAATTGGACTGTAAGTGCAGTTTTAAAACTATGCATGAACATTTGTTGTTTTTTGCATATTCCACGTAAAACACATGTATCAAAATTTTGATTCCAGTACCGACTGATACTTACTATATTTAAAATTGTTGTTCACAATACTGAGCTTTTTTTTCCTTACACAATGAATTCATAATCCTTTTTAATATGTGTAGCTTCAATGTATTGTCTCTCACTGAACCGAATGAATTTTCTATCCTGATTAACGTTACCAGAAGGGAAAAGTATATAATTTGTTGAATTTGTGAAACAAATTATATATTTCCACAGACAGATAAAACGCCTTCTTCTTAAGATGGGTATGGTTATTTGTGGATATTGTTGCCACAGTAGATAAGTATATTTAATTGGCTTGTAAACTATTCCATTTTATGATTTTGGATCTGCCGTTTTCAGCTTTTTAGAAGACATGATATTATTATTAATGATTCTAGGATTACTCAATTTGACTTATATCATGTAGAATGGCCTCTCCTATACAAAATACTCATGAGAAGCAGCTGATTGAACTCCTTTTTTTCAGCTATGCCTACAGTTGTTTCCTGAAATCAACAGTCCAATATTATCATCTTGATATTTGGGGCATTTCCAGTTGATCAGTCCTTCCATAATCCAAGTCTTTTGATTTCATAATTTGACTTTCAGACAAGCAGAATGCTACAGAAATGGGCATGTTAACATGTTAGTGAGTTTGCAATACTGTAGAATCTTGCCTTTCCTGGCAAACGGATAAGCACAGAGATAACTCGGCCTGATCAATCTGCTGAGGAGCAAAAAGTGGGTTTGTTTTCTTTTTGAAGAGACGTTTCGCACTGAAAAGACTCTGCCCTTTGTGCAGAGGGTAAACACAGGATTCTCTGTATTAGTATTAGTGGCAAAGTATCTTGTTCTTTCCATCTGTACATGTTGATACCTTGAGTCAATCTGAGCCATCACGCAGCGGAATGAAAATGCAGACATTCCTTTTTAATAAATATATTGAAACAGCAACAAGAAGCAGCCAGGATATTATAGAAGAAGCAACTCTTGTGAAAGTGGAATTATATAATGGATTTGTTCCCCCCCCCCCTTTCAATTCATGATCTGACTTGCATCCCCTCCTGGAAGTGGTCTTGGAAATAGAACTTATTCCTTTAAAATGATTAGTGTTAAAAACCAGACTGCTTCTCTTGTTCCTTCTATTTGTTTCCCCCCTAAGCTGGTTCAAACTTTATAGCTCTGTTGTGATAGACAGTAACTTATGCAGGTATCATCTACTTGATAAAAACCAGAAATTTTAGAGTATCTGTTACTTGGATGAATAACTAAAACATAGCTATGCATATTTCATTTATCTAACTATTTTTTATCTGCAAAGATCTTAAAGTGATAGTAGATTGGAAAGTTACCATGTCAGCAATTGGCATGGTTGCAAAATAGTACTATAAATGAATTATAGGCTGCTTCAACGGAAGTAAAATTTCCAAATCACAGGAAATAATATTTTTTGCTTTGACCTATGTTAAGTTTTGTGTTCTATTCTGGACATTACACTTTAAAAGAGATTCTGAGAAACTAGACCAGTTGAGAGAAGAGCAATTAGACTGTTAACAGGATATTAACTAAGTCCAATGATGCAAGATTTGAAGGAGCTGTATGTTTAGATTTTAACCTTAGAAGGGATATGACAGCATTCTTCCAATACCTTAAAGAATGTCATAGACGTTCAGAGTTTTCAGACTATAGTTCACAAAATAATCACTTTAAGTTACAGATTCCAGTTGACTGTTCTGACCTGAAATGACTACTTGCAGTAGCCATTTTTTCCATCTTCATGTGTATTTAAAAAAAGGATTGGTTGCTTTAATGAACAGCAGATCTGCTGTCTACATGCAAACTCCAAAGTACTTCTTTCAAATAATTTTAAAGCATGTTCAACCTATTTGTCTATGTACCTAGGCTGCTTTTACTCTGAAATATGTTAATATATAGGTTAGATCCAGTAGTCATGCTGTAGCAGAAAAACATATTTTTAATACTTCCATCTCTACCTCCTGTCTTTGGGAGGTCTTATGGGATGCTCCAAAATGGATTTGTACTGTACGTACTAAGTGCTATGGAGAGAAATCTATGCGAGAATTTCATTGAAGCTTGATTTTGGTTTTGGAAGGGTTTTTTTTTTTTGCACAACATCAGTTTAGGTATTTTTACTAATTTACCTAACAAACAAAAATTATTTTCCTAAAAGGTTTAAAACCTTTATGTCCTGCTGAGACAATAATAAGAATAGCAACAACACAAACTCATTTGTGGAATACTAAATATTCTCTGCTCATTAATTAACTTGATTTTTCTATCCTAATGCTCTATCACTAGAAGGAAACTAAAATATAAACAGAGCTTTCATTTTAGGAGCTGAGATAGTACCAATATTTGCATCAATGGCTTAATATTTGTGGGGCACCATGTTATGCATGAAAACAATGAAGCTGTTGGTGCTTCTCAGGATGCTATGGCTTGGTGCCACTGATGATCTTTTGGCTGTGCAGAGGCACTCTTGGGTGGCAACAGTCGGGCTGGGACTGAAATAAGAGTTCTGGAGTTTTCAGACGTTTCAGACAGCTGCCTCAGCCCCCAGCACCGCTGAGAAATCTCATCTCAAGCTCCACATTGTGGCCAGCTGCCCCAGCTCCACAGCAGAATCCCCCTGTGCTCCACAGCCCTACCATGTCCAGTTGACCTTTGCCATCTTTCTTCTATTGCTGATGAGGTGTACCCAACATGACCTTATGCAAGGCAGCTTCTGGCTATGACAGGCCTTCTTCCCAAGTCTGCTCACACTGTTGTCCAAATAGTGTACCCCATTCTCATGATGCTTCTGAAACCCTTTGGAAAGCTTCTGAGATCTTCGAAGGCGTTGGAAGAACAGGTTAAGCTATCTGGATAGGGTCAGCTGTCCTGTTCTCACAATGTTTCAGAAGACTCCGGAAGCTTTCCGAAAGCTTTCTGAAGTCTTGTGAGAACAAGAGGGCCTATTTGGAGAATGGCGTGTTTGATTTGGAGAATGGGGCAATGGGTATCTATCAGGAATAAGGCTTGGCCTGGCCAACAGCTGCCTTACAAAGGCAGCATGGGCGTGCCTTGTCAGCAGTGTGTGGAAGATGGTGAAGTTGCTGGGTTTGGCAGCAACTGCAGATTGCAAGGTGGTAGGATAGCTGGGGCTTTGAGCTTGGTGGCTGGCTGGCTGTGTTGCAGTGCCTGAGGCGTCACTCTTCAGTAAAGGCTGCTAGCTGCAGGTAGAGGCCTGGGGGCGGTGGCAACCAGCTGAGACTGCTTAAGGCTCTGGGCTGCAGTTACCACCAAGGAATGCCCCTGTGTAGGGTGGCCCAAAGTGCAGGGATGGGGGAAGACAGGTGGGTCGGGGGAGTTGAAGAGCAAACAGTTTCTTACCTTAGTGAGGCACTAGGCTGGGAGGGAGCCAACCAGGAATGGTTGGATCATAGTGCCCCTCACTTAACCTGTGCATTTTGGGTTTATGATAGTAACTAAGACTGCCCAGGATTGTAAGTTGAGAACAACCTGAATAATATAATAACTATAGTAAAGTAACGGTACAAAATAAAGAGCCTCTAGAGTCAGAAGCCAATGACATATACAGATAGTCCTCAACTTACATACCATTCATTTAGTGACCAAAGTGAAAAAAGTGACTTATGACTAGTACATGTAATTATGACTGTTGTAGGATCCCTATGGTCACATGATCAAAATTTGGGTACTTGACAACTAAATGTATTTATGAAGGTTGCAGCATCTTGGGGTCACGTGATTGCCAATTTGTTACCTCCCCACTGGTTTCTGGCAAGGAAAATCAATGGGGAAAGCAAGATTCGCTTAATGGCCATGTGATTCACTTAACAACTGCCATGATTTGCTTAACAACCATGGCAAAAAAGGTCAGAAAATCAGGCGGGATTCACTTAACATTCACTTTGCCTAGCAACAAAAATTCTGGTCCAGATAGTGGTTGTAAATTGAGGACTACTTGTAATAAAATCAACATTTGTACAGATATGATTGCACTGTCAGTTATCAGAGATCAGGCTTGCCAGTCAACAGGATATCAAAAGCAAGAAACGTTTTCAGAAAAACCAGTTATCAGATTTCATCTACGGCTTCAGGATGAGATAAGGTGCAGTGCAAAGTAGTTTTGAAATTATTATCCAGATACATTCTATATATCTCTTATAAGATACACAGCAGACATACTCTCATATATTGAATTTAATTGCACTTGCTCAGTTTGCTTATGAACTGTTTCATGTTTACCTTCACTTTGGCTTTTCAGAGATCAATTCCCAACTTCATATTCTGTATGAGTATTAATTATTTTCTTCTTTTATAAGAATATTATTTGTAGAATAGTGAACAATTAACTTATTAAAAAATTAGCAAGAATATTTATTACATAACTGGTAGTTATATATCTGCTAATATTGCAGTGGCTAAGATGCTGAGCTTGTTGATCGAAAGGTCGGCAGTTCAGCAGTTCGAATCCCTAGTGCCGCGTAACGGGGTGAGCTCCCGTTACTTGTCCCAGCTTCTGCCAACCTAGCAGTTCGAAAGCACGTAAAAAATGCAAGTAGAAAAATAGGGACCACCTTTGGTGGGAAGGTAACAGCGTTCCGTGCGCCTTTGGCGTTTAGTCATGCCGGCCACATGACCACGGAGACGGCTTCGGACAGCGCTGGCTGTTCGGCTTTGAAACAGAGATGAGCACCGCCCACTAGAGTCGGGAACGACTAGCACATATGTGCGAGGGGAACCTTTATCTTATTGCAAATGATTCTGTCTTGCTTTTATTAGTTCATTGCTCAAACTGAGCAACTTTGGGAAATAAACCGCAGGTCTAATTATCCATTATCAGAAATGTGTTCTCAGTCTCAGTGAAACTTGGAAATTGGACGCTTGTCCTAGCCCTTAAAGCAAGGTCTGAAACAAGCTTGGAGAGCAAACCAGTGCCAAGGTTTGCTCTCTCCACCAGGTTGCTTAAGCCCCGGACAGCTAAAGCAGGGTTTCCATCCTCCTACCCCGTGTGCTTAGGATGGAATAACAGCTCCTAGATCTATTCTGTAGTGAGACACCTGAACACAAGAATTAACTTCTAAATCAACGAAAAATAGATCAACAACGTCGTTTCTATTTGGCTCGTTTCCTTGCCTTTTAAATTTCATTCAGCATTTGATTAATGGTTCATGAGTATCCTGCATTGTCCTCAATGGAGCCCGTCACTTGAACTACCAGTCTCAGCTCCAGCTATTTTCTATACAGTGAACATTCATGTCCTTCCTTTTAACGTGAACTATTTTTTTGTTTTTTTGTTACGCAGCCCGTAAATAATGGGTGGTTTTTGGAGAGCGTAAGGATCACAGTACAGTATGTGCAATATTTCCAAGAGATCTTGCAATCGTCAGAATGTCAAGGACTTTAAGTCACTCACCGCGCTAATCTTCGTGCCACGCAACCGATTACATGCCTTTTTTTACACTAGGGAGGTAAAACACTTACTCGCAGGTAGGAAAGATCTAAATTGGTTGAAGATTGGTGTGGGGGGAAAGGAGAGGGAGAGAGAGAGAGAGAGAGAGAGAGAGAGAGGAGGGGGGACAGCATTTGCGATTGGTGTGGCCGCTAAACCAATGAGGATCCGTGTCTCTTAGCGGATGATTAGGATGAAGGGGGTGTATTTTGTTACGGTCTTTGACCAATCCCCGGCCTGGAGTGTAATCTCTCAAGCCAATGAGCGTTCAGTTCGACTCCTTCTCTTTTATTGCTTTAGTAGATGGGGGCGCAGATTGAATTTCTTGGCTGTTCCAGGTTCTTTTCTTTGGAGCGCTAGTCCCTCCCTCTCTCCCTCCTCTGGGAATGGAGGGGGGAAGCGATCGGGAGGGCCTGGTTAGTGCCTAAGCGGCAGTTAAATTCGCGCTTGTCAGCTGTAGGCGCCCCCTTTATTTATTTGTTTGTTTGTTTGTTTTAACAGACAGGAACCCTCCACCACCAGCAAGTCATGGAGTACGTTTCTAAGGAATAGCACCCCCCTCCCTCCCTTCGTGTGGGGCGGCACCGACCCAGGGTCCCTTTACTTATTCACCCCCGCCTCCGCCCCCCCCCCGTCGAGTTGGCCCTCCAGGGCGGGAGCTTTTGAGGAGATGGAGAGACCCGCCGGGGGCGCTGAGGAAGAAGGGGAGCCGTCGCTGCTCACCGTCAGGCACGAGCTGAAGAACGGTGAGTGTGCCCGTCTAAGCTAAAGAGGTGGGGAGGAGGCTGCAGGAGGGGTGGGAAGCGCCGGAGGAGTCGTCTCCCCCCCCCCGAGAAGTCCCCCGATAAAAGAAGGGGCGCCCCGAAAGAGAAGGATGGGTTCAGCGTAGAAAAATGTGGACGGCGTTGCAAAGGACGGCGCGGAAGGCGGCGGCGAGGGAGAAACAAAGGCTCGAAGAGAGCGGCGCCTCGGGAGTAAAGGGAGCGGGATGTCGTGGGGCAGCCAGCCAGGAGGGCGGTGTTGGGGCTGGCAGCCCAGGAAAGGGGCGGCGACTGGGCCCAGAGGACTCGGAGGAGAACGAACGGAGCAAGAAGGTTAGGCAAAGACTAAGTCGGTGGCGAAATACGCGAATGATAACTCTTTCAATCTTGTACTTAAAGCGTGAACGCTTTAATATCCGGATGATGGCATCTTGTGAAACCCACATCAAATCGATGTAACTAAAGGGACTGACGAAATAAGAGGTGGGGGGAAACTTTCATGGGGTCTCCATTATATTACTCTTGTACAAAAGTTATTTAGAAAACTGCTAAGAACATCCGTTTTCCAGCCAAGGAAGCTACCGGATTCTCCACTTGCCCATGTCTGGAGGGGACTGATGTCTTGGAGAAACATAAAACTTCTGCAAGAACCGATAATGGCTCAGCATTTTGGCCAAAGTTCATCTTTTAATAAATTCCTGGCTAGTGTCAGTTCTATAATTTCTGGAGACTGGTGTAATAAGATACGAAAAGTGCTATATGTAATGTTTTACCCAAAATTGCCCATATTTTGGACAATTGCTCACAATGCCATATTTCCAAATAACAATCATAATACAATCTTTTAAAAAACTTCCCGGAATATTAATTTCCCAGTCAACTCCTAATGACTTTTTCTAACTTGTCATTTAAATTAATACTGGAATTACCTACCAAGCTCAGTGTTCTTCCTTTTTATACTGAACTGTAATAGCTTTTTTCTGCTTAAGAAAAGAAAAGGGGATGTAATATAAATTTTAGTATGCTGCTTTCCCCTTTTGGGGAGATCTGTTTATGTGGCTCTTGTATTGTAATCATTTGTATAGCCCTGATGAAAAATGGGAAAGATAGCCCTCTGGCTATTTAATAACCAATCAGGATCTTCAAAATACTCTCTGCCTCTCCTCAGCCACAATTGAGGATAATACATTTTGTTAATCCACGAGGATAGCAACTGGTCAGAAGTACTTGTTATCATATTGCATCTATACAGAAAGATTGAAATAGTTAAGAATTAGTTGTCAGAAAAGTTTGAAGTGAACCTGCAGCAATAAGATACAAAATTTCAACAACAATCTTAATAAACTATCCTATAAAATCCAAAGAGTTATTGTCTTGAAATATTTTTATGTTCTTTACAATGAAATCTTATATTTCTTAAACATAGCATATTTAATATATTATTTGAAAAAAACTGTATAGTCGTAATTAACATAAATAAAATTGACATGCACAAAATGTAAACATGCCTATAAATAGTATCATTTAAAACAATACTTTTGAAAACATTTTGTAGATAAAATATTATACATTCTTCTATACAGATTGGTATAAATTTTTTAACTCTTATCACTGAAAATAGTTTTTTTTAATAGTATTATCTGGATCAAAAATTTTATATTTTTTATCTCTGTATCTTAGGGTCTCTATTTGTCATAACATTCAGGGCATTTGAATATGGGCATTTGAATATGTCATAGAGAATTTGACAGGATCTCTAAATTGCCTGGTTTGAGTCTAAGAACTGGTCAGAAGAGCCAAAAGATCAGCATGGGCTCAGTTATGGTAGGTGCTGGTTTTGGCAGATTATTATTGTGATTCCAAGGAAACTATGGCTTTGGTGGATGAGAAAAAATGATTTTAGATGATAAAAAGTAAACTGTGAGGAGAAAGTAAACTCAATGCATTGGAAAGTTGAGAACATACTAATCCCCCCTACATTGTTGGGATGACAAGGTCCCTTCCTCATGGTGGTCTCTTGGAGTATGACCTGGAGTAAGCCTATACTTCTTGATCTTATTGGGCAAGCAGATGTTATTGAGAGAAAGTGGTTTTGCAGACATTCAAGCCTACAACCATCAACTACTTAAAAAGTGACAAGCAGCACCTTGAATTGCACATGGAAGCTAATTGGTATCCAATACTTCCTCGAAGTAGAAGTATTGTATGATATACCAAGGAAAACTCATGTGCAATCTGTTACATCATTTTAAAAATTAGTTTTCTAAAAAAGCTGTTTTATTAGAGGATTTTTGCAACAGTTGAAATAAAAAAGTATGTTAATCAGTTAAATCATCTTGCTTCCAGAGGATATTTGAAATCTAAAAACACATCTAGTAGGGCTGTCAAGAATATTCAAAAGCAAAGCAACACACACACAGCATTTTTGAAACAGAACAATTGCATTGTTTGCAAGATTCCATTTTTCTCTTTAGAAGTTCTTCAAAGCTATTTCTGTCTGCATGAGTAACCACTTCAGTTTATGCAGGTTTTATTAATTATGGTTAACATATTATCTAAGTTCCAATTAAATGAATATATGATGCAGATGCCTTTATTTTATAAATGTTCATTTTAGTAGCTAAAGTATGTTGTGTATTACAGAATGTATCTTCAGTATTTTTGTATGCAATATTGAAATATTTTGTTCTCACTTTTCTATTTCTGTGTGATGCTACAAGAAGATGAAACGTTAAATATACCGTATTTTTCGGAGTATAAGACGCACCTTTCCCCCCCAAAAAAGAGGGTGAAAATCTGGGTGTGTCTTCTACTCCGAAGGTAGGCCCGCCTACCCACCTGCCACCACCCTTCGGACATTTTCTGCCTCCGCGCGTTGCATTTTTGGGCAGTTCCAGGTGGCGGGGATCCTCACTTCCACTCGGATTTTGATAACGAGCAGCACAGATCTTCTTATCCATTTAAAACAAACCCTATCACCCTACGCACATTTTACTGGAGTGGGTGGGGTGGGATGGTGGATGATTTTCATGGGGACAGAAGAGGGACTTGGCACCGAAGGCTCCGCTCCCGCGACGCCCCCGTCTTCCTACCTATAGCCATAGGTGTTGAAATCCTGGCTTTCTTGCAGCAAGGCCCAATAGAGACACAGCACTTCAGTCCTCCTGGACGCTGCCATCTTGTAAACATGGTGCCGGGCTTCCCGGCAAGCCCCTTGCGCCTTTGCTGCCTCGGTCGGAGCCTGATTCCGCAAGCAGAATGGAACCGCCCGAAAAATGCCGTTCCAGGTGATGGGGACTGCCAAAAACGAGCATCGCGTTTTCAGTCTCTGCATGCTGGGAGATCGGCGGCAGCAGCGGTTAGGGTGCCGCTTGGAACCAGCCGAAAACCGCTGCCCCCGCGTTTTCATGAAGGCGTGCGACTGCGATTTGCATCGGGGAGGAAAACACCTGAAAACGCGATGCATGGAGGCGATGCTCTTTTTCCTTCTTTGGAAGGAAAGACTTCCTCCTTTGGCCTGGATTACCTTTCTATTTTGTAGGAAGCGCAGCTTTCTTTCCCAGTTACTCAGAGGCTTTGGTTTAAGGTGGCACTGCTTTACGCCACCCTCCTCCTCCTCCTGCAAGCGAGAGGTGCCTCAGAGACTCGGCTGGGAAAGAGGGCGTCGATTACTGAGAAGTTCTTTTCCAGAAAACTTATCAGGGTAGCTCCTGCGATCCGCAGGGACTACTCGCTTTCCCCGAAGAGACCCCTTGCATGCTCTGGGGGGAGGGTTGGGGCACAGCCTGAGGAACGAACCTCTTCGGGACGGTTGGGGGTGAATCTGCCCGGCTGCTTCGGCGAACAAGGTGGGCCCCACGGTTCACGGCTGGTCCCCCTTCTGGCCACCCAGCGGGCAGCTCGGGAGACAATGGCCACGATGACTTCACTCCCCAGCAATGTGAGGAGCCGCCGCCACTGCCTAAGCCCTCTCTGCGCCCGGGAGCCGAGCCGAGCGGGAGCCCCAAAAGCGAAATGTCCCTCCTTTCCAGCCACCACCGCCCGTTGGCCCGATTCCCCGATGCAATTCGCAGAGTCGCGCGCCCTCCTGAAAATGCGAGGGCGGCGGTTTTCGGCCGGTTCTAAGCGGCATCCTAACCGCTGCCACCACCCATCTCCCAGCGTGTGGAGACTGAAAATGCGTCGCTCGTTTTTGGCAATCCCCGTCGCTTGGAACGGTGTTTTTCGGGCAGTTAGCCACTTTTTTGGCCTCCGCCAAAAAGTGCATTGCGTTTCAGGCGACGGTTCTAGTCAGGAGGAAAGAGAAGGTGAGTCTGCGGAGAAGGAGGAGGAGGGCGCGCGGCTCTGCAATGTGCATCGGTGAATCGGGGAGGAAAGCATTTTCAGGTGGCAGCGCAGGCTGGAACCGGCCGCCGCCTGATACGCGATGCACTTTTTTGGCCTCCGCACGCCCCGTTTTTGGAATCGGGGAGGAAAGCGTTTTCAGGCGGCAGCGCTGCGATATCCTCCCCGAATCAAAAAACGTCTCTGGCAATGAGCTGCCTCCTTCCCTGGGCCTCCACTCGCTCCCAACCACTGCCTCACCGAGAGAGAATCCAGATTTTAAGGCATTTGGCAACTTTTCAAAACACTTCTTTCCGAGGAGGACTAGCACCTTGGTTGGGCTGTTTTACAAAAGGATTTTTATGCACAGGTTTACAAATTCTCCTCCTCTTCCTTTTTACCAGAAAAAGTATGCAGGCACTTCTGGAATGAAAATGCTTTCCTCCCCGATCCTCGTGTTTCACGCACCGTTTTTGGAATCGGGAAGGGGATCGTGGTGCTGCTACCCGAAAACACACTCCTCCGGATTAAAAAAACGGTGTGTGCGGAGGCAAAAAAAGAGCATCACGTTTTTGGGCGGTTTCAGACAGCGGAGATCACGGCAACAGCGTTTTCAGGTGGCAGCGCCTTGCTTTACGCCTCCTGCGCAGAGGCCAAAAATGTGATGCTCTTTTTCCTCCCGGATTCAAAAAATGGGGCGTGCAGAGGCAAAAAAAAGAGCATCGTGTTTTCGGGCGGTTCCAGGCGGCGGAAATCTACGCCTCCTGCGCAGAGCCTGCTTTGTCAACTTTTTTTTTTATAAAATTTATATGCCGCCCAACTCCCGAAGGACTCTGGGCGGCTTACATCATAAAAAACGTTGCTTTACGCCTCCTGCGCAGAGGCCAAAAATGTGATGCTCTTTTTCCTCCCGGATTCAAAAAATGGGGCGTGCAGAGGCAAAAAAAAGAGCATCGTGTTTTCGGGCGGTTCCAGGCGGCGGAAATCTACGCCTCCTGCGCAGAGCCTGCTTTGTCAACTTTTTTTTTTATAAAATTTATATGCCGCCCAACTCCCGAAGGACTCTGGGCGGCTTACATCATAAAAAAC
>QLTV01000832.1:892931-927605 GCA_003457575.1 Thermophis baileyi
GCATGACTGTAGGGTCTGGATCCGGGAGGGTGGGGTCAGGGTGTCTAACCTCTGGATAAAGTTGTGTTGTTACAGCTGCGCCTTCGTCGATAACTGGAGCAGAGAGAGAGGCAACGGGGCGTGGCTATGAAAATTATGACTCAGTCTCTAGGCAGAAGGATGAAGTCATCACCCATTCCTGGCCTATCCTGCAACATACACTGAGAAAAGGCGTTCAGGTAGGACCAACGCTCCTTTAACAGCTCACTATTGTATATGATAGTTTGTGGAATATGTTTATACGACATGGCTACCATGAATTATGATTTAGTCACAAACCCTTTAGTTGACACTTCCCCAGAAGTGATATGATGTTATCCATCTACCCATGGTTCATTTTCAGATACACTTGTTCTGCAAGCTCAGTGCAATGCCTACTTCCACTTAGAATTATTACTGACATATTTTATATAATTCTACACTGATTTGAACCATAGAGCCGTAATTACTGTTCTGTGAAAAACACATCCTTTTTAATGCTAATAAGCAGGCAAAAAATAATTAAAAATATTATCTTCATTTTATATCTGAAATATGTAACTTTAAGAGCAAATTGCCATTGTTTATATAGGCATTTTACCAATTTAACATGGTGTATATATTTGAAATATATGGTTACATGCCAACATGTGAACATACTTTAATTAACTCTGCTCAATAATGTACAATTATTTTTAATTTTTTTCCAGTTGGGAATTATCTATCGTGATATAAAACTTGAAAATATTCTTCTTGACTCAGATGGACATGTAGTTCTGACAGACTTTGGACTGAGTAAGGAGTTTGTTAATGATGAAGTAAGTATCTGCATATTAAGTAACTCTCTAAATAAGCCAGAAAATCCAGGTATTGAACCTTTCTCCTTTTTCCATTGAGATGAGATGGAGGGATCAGATTTACCCCGTGGGATAATGTGTGGAGTGAGAGAGAAATGTTTTAAAAGAAGTAGTCCAAATGATATTATACAGAGAGAGCCAAACATGTCTGAAGAAGACGATTAAATAGAATGATGTAAATCCTAGTAATATGTTTTTTTCCTTGTTTCCCCCCCCTGTGATTGTGGTATCAGTCATTACCGTATTTTTGGGAGTATAAGACGCACTTTCCCCCCCCTAAAAGAGGGTGGAAATGTTGGTGCGTCTTATAGACCGAATACAGCCATTTTTGGCCTCCCGAAGCCCTGCACGAAAACGGGGTGTGCAGAGGGTTTGGGAGGTCTGCAGAGTGCTCCTGGGGGCCGGGGAGGGCAAAAACTTTTTTTTTCTTACCTCTTCGAAATCTTGGTGCATCTTATGCACTGGTGCGTCTTATAGTCCGAAAAATACGGTATATTGGCTATAATCTCATACATTTTTTTTCAGAATGAAAGAGCTTATTCTTTCTGTGGAACTATAGAATATATGGCTCCAGATATCATCAGAGGAGGGAATACAGGACATGATAAAGTAGGTTTTTGATGAAAATGAATATAATTTGACTATTTATTGATTGGGAGACAGTTTAGTATAGTAGTTAAGACCAAAAAGCTGTGAGTTCTTGTTTGATTTAGGTCAAATCAGCTGGATGGCATTGGGCCAGTCATGCTCTCTCAGAAATCCTTATTTAGTTGACAGGAGTAGAATTTTGTGATAAAAAAAAGAGAACCATTTTTATTTTTGCATATGTACTAGAGGATAGTATAATGGGAAACACATGCGCTTAAAACTTTCCTTAGCTCATATTCAAATTGTGATATTGTTATATATTGGTGTCTGAATACTCTGAATAAATATTAATATCTGTTTTAAGGACTAATAGCAATAGATTTCAATTTACATGCAATTTATTTACATGTAAGCTATAGCTCACATTTGGTACATTTTATTTTATAAATTAATTTTTTTCATATACCGGTACTTCATATTTTTAAAAATAAATGTATAGTTTATTGTTATTTCTTAGAGGAGTTGCATTAATAATCTGCATTGATATATAATTATTTTATAGGCTGTTGATTGGTGGAGTTTAGGTGTTCTTATGTATGAATTACTGACTGGAGCATCACCTTTTACAGTTGATGGGGAGAGAAATTCACAAACTGACATATCCAGGTAAGTTATCAATTAAAATGAAGACATCAGAGGATGTCCTTGTATTTGTGTATCCCAGGGGGTCCCCAAACTTGGCAACTTTAAGACTTGTGGACTTCAACTCCCAGAATTCTCCAGCCAGCATAGCTGGCTGGAGAATTCTGGGAGGTAAAGTCCACAAGTCTTAAAGTTGCCAAGTTTGAAGACCTCTGGTGTATCAGGTTAATTTGATTCAATTGTTTTTAAAAGGATAATATTGTGCTTCCCCAAAATACACATAGGATGTTAGACCCATCTCTTGTCATTACTTGTTGTGTTTATGTATTGTTAGGTTCAACAAAGATGGCATCCCTCAGTTTATAACATAGAAACAGTAAAAATACATAAAAGCTGATAAAAGCATAACTATAAAGCAGAAAGTATAATGGTATTAATTCCTTTAGGTCCTCCAGAACAACTCCTGTCTTTAGGGCCTTCTAATTGATAATCTCCGGGAAACTGTTCCATAAGATAGGAGCTGCCACAGAGGAACATTGATTGCATTAGGGGCAAAAATGTCCTCTGTGATATGAAGCAGGCATATTACCTGTGGTTATATCTTGATTAGAGGTATCCTTACTTCAGTAGTCCACATTATGGTAAACTCATGTAGATTATTGTAAAGTGAATGGAGGTGCACTGTACTTCGTTGTCATGTTCTAATTTATTATATTTTAATGTTTTGTGTCATTGTAAGTCACTCTGAGGCTTTGATATGGAGTATCTTATAAGTCAGACAAATAAATTGCCTGAAGCTATCTTTAATAATGATGATCTAAAAGGGTCAGTTTACAAAATATGGTTACTAGAGTATCTACTTCAACTGGAAATTAGGCATCATGTTTATATAACATCAGTATTACATTATCTTCACTGATTTCATTGGCTTCATTCATTGGCTAGTGTATTATAATTTTGGTTTGTTTGGGGGTTGAATTAAAAATACTAGAATTTTAGCTGCTTCACAATTTAGTGTACAATGGCATACCTTTTTCCTTCCTGCATATTTCTGCTTAAGCAGTACAGCCATTTTTGGTGGCCTTCCTCTCTTTGTTCCTAACATTTCTTGATTGGCTTTGCTTTTTTTTCCTTAGTACCAGAACAATTTCTTATTTACATGGCCTTTTAATTTTTTTTTTCTAAAGTTAGGGTTGCAGTTGTTTTATTTCTGCTAGTTTATCTCTGCTTTTAAGTAACTGCTCTTTTATTGTTTTAATAAAAGAGCAGTTTTTACTGTTTTACTGTTTTAATTTTTTTTTAAATAAATAAATAAATAATACAGTATATTTTAACTGCAGTTTGTTGCCTTGTATATTTTTACAGCTGTTATTGCAGGGCAATGAATACATTTTAGTAAGTTTTAGAATTGTTTTGAATTCCCAAAATAATCAACTATCATTTTACTTCAGGAGAATATTAAAAAGTGAACCTCCATATCCACAAGAAATGACTGCATTAGCTAAAGATTTAATTCAGTGTCTTCTAATGAAAGATCCTAAGAAAAGATTGGGTTGTGGTTCAGGGAGTGCTGATGAAATCAAACAACATTCCTTCTTCAAGGTAAAATCAATGTTGTCTTTGTTATAAACTACTCATTTTTATATTGGCTATTTTTTTAGATATTATATTTTATAGATATTTTAGATATTAATCCCTGGAGAGAGACATCAGATTTCTTCTGTACAGTATTTAAGTGCCCTCAGAAGCAGAGCAGAACCTTTAACCTGAATTTGGCTAATTGTTCTAGAAAACAGTGCTGTAAGTTTTTCTTTTCTATATTTTAAAGACATTTTAATTATGGGTAAATCATTTCACAGTTTGGCATGTTGTAAAAGACAACACAATTGCCTCTGTCATCCCCTTTACCATTTGGGTTTTAGAGCAGGTGGGGAACACTTAACAAATAGAGCTAAGGGTCTTACTTTCTAAGAACATCTGTTTCAAATTATGCTAATAAATGAAGCTTTTGCATTGTTCGATGGGGCACAAGCCTGGTAATCTCAAAAGGTGAACTTTTGAGCACTGCCCCTATCTCTATAGGAGCCATATTGAATGCAGGGTATGACGCTAATCAATCAATCAATAATGCCTCCTTACTTTTTCAAAAATATATGAATAATTTTCCTCAGTGTTATTGCCATTATTTGTAATTCATTAAGCAGTTTCTTTGAATGGTGATCATGATGAACCATTCAGCAATTTATCTTTGACTATATTTACCAATAATACAGGTAGTCCTTGACTTATGACTGCAATTGAGCCCAAAATTTCTGTTGCTAAGTGAGAGAATTGTCAAGTGAATTTTGCCCCATGTTCTGACCTTTCTTGCCACAGTTATTAAGTGAATCGCTGCAATTGTTAAGTTAGTAACACGGTTGTTAAGTGAATCTGGCTTCCCCATTTACTTTGCTTGTCAGAAAGTCGCAAAAGGTGATCACATGACCCCAGGACACTGCAACCATCATAAATATGAGTCAGTTGCCAAGCATCCAAATTTTTATCACATGACCATGGGGATGCTGCAATGGTTGTAAGTGTGCAAAATGGTCATAAGTCATTTTTTTCAGTCCCGTTGTAACTTCAAACGGTCACCAAATGAACTGTTGTAAATCAAGGACTACCTGTATATCTTAATTAATCCTGTAATCCTATGCATAGAATAAGTCCAATTATATTTGAATAGATATGAATGGGAAGGTAAATCATGATCTATTTTCTCTGAACAATTTATATTGACAGCTGAAACAATTACCTTTTGGTCTGTTCACTCTTTTCTATGTTTAATTTAATATATTGGTGCAGAAAATAAATTGGAATGACTTGGCTGCCAAAAAAGTGTCTGCTCCATTTAAACCAATAATTCGTGATGAGTTGGATGTTAGTAATTTTGCAGAGGAGTTTACAGAAATGGATCCAACATATTCTCCAGCAACCACTCCAGAGGCTGCAGACAAGCTGTTCCAGGTAACTGGAAAATTCCAGCCATATAATAATATTACTAAAAATTTTGGAGCGATCATTTACAAATTAAATAAGAGCATCCATCCATCCATCCATCCTATTATCAAATGATTGAAATGACAGGCAACTGTAGTGTTGGAAGAGATATTAAAACTAGTATATAAACAAGCACAGTTTTAAAACTAGTATAAACAAGAACACTAAATAATCACTGCTATGTCAGATACAGCTATCCTTTAGAGAAGAGTGTGTCTAACATGCATATGTGTCAATAGCAAAGTGAAGTTACATCAACATTGCAAACTCTGCACTCTCAGACCTGCATCCTGATGTCTGCATGAATATGCATGTTGTGGGTTTTGCATGATCATATGCATGCCTCATCACTTGCATTCCCATACAGAATTCTATTCCAGTATTAAGAGAAAGGTGTTTTTTTTAAAAGTAGCATTCTTTTGATCATATTAAATATACCGGTAACTGGTATATAATAAATTACAAAGAATATAAAAGAATGAAATGCCAGCTAACATCATCTGTGACCCATCAGATGAAATTAGTGATTGATTAGTTTGATTGAAACAACTAGTGAGTGATTAAATACAAAGAAAAAAAAATTGAGAAAGAAACTTAATATTACATTTTGATTTTCCAAACATTTCCCTTATAGGAATTATTATTTCAGAAATTGAGAATCCATTATTGATAAATGATTTAAATCTGTTGTATTATAAGCTTTAAAATAAAATAAGAAAAATGGCTTGTGCATCTAATCTTTACAAGTTTAAAATAGTAACAGAGATTGGGAAAACTTGCTTATGGCCTGATTAATGCACTAGGGAGATTCCATAGCCTCTCAGGGGAAGGAACATTATTTTGCTTTCTCTGTGGTTGGTGTTGTTTTGCTTGCAGAAAGGATGAACTGAGGAATATAAAATGAAATTGTAATAAGATGGTTGTGGAAAGAATAGGTAGCAGATTGGACATAGGAATGCTTGAAGAATAAAGCAGAAATGTAGAAACAGGCTGGGGTAGTATAAATTATCATCTGTCAGTGGCATATGAGGGTTTGGGGAAAGATAATACAAATTGTTTAGAGATAGAAAGTAAAAGATAATAGCAAGATAAAGGAAATATCCAGAAATGCTACTTTGACTTGAAAAGCATATTGCTTATAAGTGCCAGACTTGAAAAGCATATTGTTTGTAAGGGATAGAATAGCAATAGAAACACCATCCAGCTCTTTTTTAAATAAATGCTTGTAGTTATATATTTGATAGCTCTAAGAATCTAATTGAGTGCACTGGAAAAAAGTTAAAACACTGTATCCACAAAGTAAAAAAATATATATTTATATATTATATGTAAATAAATATAAAATAATCTTAAGTCATTACTGTATATTAGTATATTTAAACATACTATAAATTTCTTTTTAGATATGATTATTGCAAAACAGGCAAATCAATCTGGTTTATTTAGAATTAATAAACTGAAATGAATATATCAAGATTAAGTCAATACGGGTAGTCCTTGACTTACAACATTTCATTTAGTGACCGTTCAAAGTTACAACGGCATTGAAAAAACGTATGACCATTTTTCACACTTAACAACCATTGTAGCATCCTATGGTCACGTGATCAAAATTCAGACACTTGGCAACTGACTTGTTAAGCCAGATTCACTTAACAACTTACTAATATAACTGCAGTGATTCATTTAACAACTGTGGCAAGAAAGGTCGTAAAATGGGGCAAAATTCACTTTACTGTCTCTCATCAACAGAAATTTTGGGCTCAGTTGTGATCATGAGTCAAGGACTACCTTTAATAAAAACTTAGAACAAACCATAGGTTTCCTCTCTGGTTTCTGTCTGTTAAAAGTAGTAGTTGTCCCAGGTTAATACTGTATAGCACAAGTGGCAAAACAATAAATCATGAGAAGATAGTATACCATTGCCCACACTTGGGAATGGGACACTGGACAACTGATTGTATTGTAGGGCCCTTCCGGACAACAGTGAAATCTCAGTACTATGATTATATGATTCCCTCTCCTATAACAGAGTTAGGGGTTTGCGATCACAGCCTATCCTTGTGACAGGGCTATTGCAACTGATGAAGAGTCATTTCAAAGGAATAAACATATTGCTGCTTTGTGCACTGTACATTCCCACTGAAGAGAATTCTTACTTCACTCGGGTCCCAGCTTCTGGTCTCTCCTTTAGCAACGTGCTTGTATGGTTAGGAAAGATGTCTGAATGCAAAACTCTTCATTCACCAATATTAGTACGATAGTGTCCTCTACATGAGGCATATGAAACCAGGAGACCACCAAGAAGCTATAAGGTGTAAAGAATACATTGTCAGATAATTTCTGGCCAGTCTCTAACTGTATCATTTTGGGGGAAGATGATGGGGCTTTTAACCCAGGGAGCCCTGGAAGAAGCAGTCTTTATGGATCCTTTTTAGTTGTGTTTCAGGCTCAGGTATAATACTGAGACAGGATTGATTGTATTGCGGATAACACAAGTGGGATAGGGATGGCATGACAGTCCTGGTTCTTCCTGATCTCTTAGCGGCTTTCAATATAAATGATTGTGGAGGAGGGATTCTATTGCAAGGGGTTCTTGTTTCTCTTTGGTTTTACAGGTAGTCTTTGACTTACAACCATTCATTTAGTGACCATTTAAAGTTACAACACTGAAAAAAATTACTTATGACCAGTTTTCCCACTTATGACCATTGCAGGATCCCCATGGTCATGTGATCAAAATTCAAGTGTTTGGCAACTGGCATATATTTATGACAGTTGCACTGTCCCAGGGTCACATACCTCCAGAACTGCCTCATGTAGCCTGAATAATAAACTTTTGATAATCCTACTTTTCAATGAGATACCAGGAGGCAACATTTTTCTACCACAACACCAACTTGAAGGAATAGACTCTCTTTGCATATTAGATTAGAAGCCACTGTAATTGTCTTCTGGAAAGCATTAAAGACCAAGATATTCCAGAAAGCCTTTGCAATTTGAATGTTGTATTGCTGCTACTGCCCTGTTACTTGTCATTAGAAAGATGTGATTTAACTGTTATGAGGTTGTGTAACAGAAAATATGAAAGTATTTTACTGAAATTAAGTTACTATGCTCATTATATTATACATGAGTATGTTTAACTGCTGACTGTTTATGGTAGGTGATTTAATGTTTACTGTGGATGTTTTATTGTTTGTAGTGTAGCATGTATCATGGATATGGTAATTGTTGCAAATGGGTAAGAATTGAATACAATTTGATAAGTAAATACATATAAATAAGTGAATTACAGAAGTTTCCAATTTTTAAATTGGAATATTTTGAGAGCTTTTATTATATTTGCATATTTTGTATTAATCACCCTCCCCTCACATAGATCCTTTTCGAGCTCTTATATTATACAAGCTCCTTCTCAAGCTCTTTTATTATACAAGAAAGCTTTTTGGAGAAAGCTCTTTGTATAATAAAAATACAAATATATATATATTGCAAGTAGTGGGAATTTCCATTCCGTTAACAGGAAGAAAGGAACTTTGTTCATTCATGAACCCATTGAAATTTGTGCATGGGATAATGAACTGTGTTATTGGCCAGGTTGAAGTAATAGCAAGTAAGCACTAATCAGTTAATAGTTCTCTATGCACAAGTTAGGCCAAAATTTGGACACTGAAATAAATTGATTGGGCATATTCTCCATACGCCTTCTCCAGCACAGTTTATCTCTTTTGAACTCAATAAATTGTGATTTTATTTTGAAATATAACAAGTTTGTACCATGATAATGAAATGACTTCTTCAGATGAAATATATACCATAGATTAGGATTAAGAAAATACACTAGCTTGCACATAATCTAAAATGGAAGTGATTGCTTTTTATTTCTTTTCATATTATGTACCAGAGAAGGGAAGTGGAAAGAGCAGGACTCTGGAGGTGGCTAGAGCTCTTCCTGACATTAATTTGGATGTCGCCAGTTAAAGCAAAGCCAAACATCTATTTTGAAAAGCATTTCAGCTTGCTATCTCTCCTGAAAAATTGATGCTACCTGCTCTGATCAATCAAGATTGGCTGCCTCCTTTCAAGTCTTGGCCATTTGGAACATACAGTTTACCATTTCCACCCAGATTCATTATTTTGCAAATGCCATTCTTTGACCCAGCAGCTATAAACATATTTAACTATTTAGATCAATTTTACTCTATTTAGTTATACTATACAGGTTTAATCTAGTAGCAGTCATTTGCAAAGTCTCGTCTCATAAAATAAAATTTAGAATAAATTGATGCTAATAGTATTTAGTTCCTTTACTTCCAAAATAAGTAATTAGTTGCATTTTAACAGGCTGTCTGAAGGCACGTATATAAATACATTTGGATGCATAGACTAATATTTTAAAATTTTGTGTATCAGAAGATAATGTCTTCTTTCAAGCAAGCTTTTACTACTCTACTGTGATTATATAAAGTAGTATGATTTCCTTCAACAGAGTGCAGTGTTCAACACAGTGATCATTGTAATTTTTTTCCAAGTATGATTAACCTAATATTGACATTAGTGCTAAAATTAGATAATTTAAAATTTTGCACATAACTGACATTTGGTTTCTTTATCCTTTAGGGATATTCTTTTGTTGCTCCTTCTATCTTATTCAAACACAATGCAGCCATTATGGATCCTGTTTATTTTCTGACAAAACATAACCAACCTGGAGTTACAAATATTGCGAGAAGTACTATGATGAAGGTAGTCATGACCATTAACCATTTAAACATATAAAAAATTTCTCCAGTACATAATGTATTTTAATGTGAAATATAAAACTAAATAGTTTTCTTTGCTGCGTATACAAGAATATCTTATAATTTGGGCTTCTTTTGCTAATAACCTAGTTAGCAATAGAATTTTTTTTTTAAATAGCAGTAGAACTCTTATATCCTGCTTGTTAGCTGACATTTGACATGGGTGCATGTAGTTAGCTGATGTAAGGCATAGAAATAAGCTTTATCCAGGTCTCCCAGGAAAGTTCTTACATGCATGTTTTCATACCACTAAGAATAAGCTTAGTCTAGAAAGCTCTGCAGATTTGCCTGTATATTCTTGAATGCATAATGAATATATATTCTTGAATGAACACAGAATATATAATGTATAATGTATAATGAATACCCATTATATACACAATAATATAAACAGTGTCATGGGCATACATGGACACAGTAATATACCTGGCCTCTGCTAATACTGCTTGAAGCACTGATGAATAGGCAACTTGTTCATAAACATATTTTCTTTTAGCCCAAACTATCTGGCAATGAAGTTCCTTTTGCACATGCCATTTAAGTGTATATGCTTACTATTGTCTATTTTTTTATTTTATTCAGTAACTGTTAATAAATAAAATGAAATATTTCATTTCAGGACTCTCCATTTTATCTCCACTATGAGCTGGACTTAAAAGAAAAGCCACTGGGAGAAGGAAGTTTTTCCATCTGTCGAAAATGCTTACACAAGAAAACTAGACGTGAATATGCAGTAAAAATAATCAGTAAGAGGTATAAAAACAACCAATAGATTATTTCTTTTTTAAAAAAAATAAAATTAATGTAATATTAATTTCTATGAAACCCTGCAATTTAAATATTCTCTGAACAGCTTAAGCTATATAAGAAAACAGGATAGGACAGTAGCAAAATTAAAATTAAAAGCTTTGGATGAAAGCCTGAAGCAACGGAATCATAATTTTACAGTAAAAAGTCTAGGAAAATAAGAAGCATGCTAAAAAAAACACACAGTAGCTAGATAAGCCTTCCTGGGAAAGTGCTACATTCTCTTTCCTTTTCTTATCTCATTATGTTAAACTTCCGATCTCCTATATCTTACTTCCTTTCTAAACTTTGCTTACTCTAAAAGGGAGCAGCATGATGATTATATATGTATGTATCTTCATACAAGCTGCCATTCACCTCCATTCTGAGGTTAGTGGCATCTGAAGGAGAATCTCAAATTATTTTACTTAGTTAACAAAGTAAATGTTTCTTAATGCTTTAAAAGATTATGCTTAGTTGAAACAAACAACTGTCTTATATAAAAATATTGAAACATTTTAAGTACTTATAGCACATACAGTACTTCAACCCTGAGTTGATAGGGCATTTGAGTCATCAAGTCCATCCAACTGCTCAGTGAGTGAAGAAAACTGATCCATTTAATGATGGAAAGCCTATCATCTTATTTGGTTATTGGTTTCACTATCAAGCTGCTCTTACTCTTAGGAGGTTTTCCCTAATAAGTTATAGGGAGAAATATTCTGATTAAGTGTTCATTACTCTGTGTGTTGCATTCTAAGATAGTGGAAAATAGGTTTTAGTTTTTTTGTGACATCCCTTCAGATAGTTCAAGAGTGATGTATTCTGACCCATCAGTCTTCTGTTTTGAGTACTAAACATATCTAGTTCATGCCTACAGTCAATGTCTTCTTGTTTCTATTTCTATTTTTATATTTTTGGATTAAATCCTTTTTAAAAATTGTCCTTAGAGCTGAAATTAGTACTCAGTGTAGGATCTGCCCAACAAAGAATAGACTAGAATTACACTCTTTCTGATAAAGATAAGAAACAGAAACAGTTTCTACCTCAATCATACAATGTGAAGAATACAAAGGTACAAGTTCTTAATGTTACAAGAATCTTAGCCTTCTCCTTTGTCACAGCTTGAAAACTGTTGGATGACCATTATATTAAGATGTGGGTTTTTTTTTCTGGTTGTATTCCTTTATTGGATAATTTGAGAATGTTTTTTATGCAGTCTTGGGAGCCCGAGTCCTCTTCTTCTTCTTCACCATCACAGGCTTCTGGCTACGCAGAATTGCACTGGCCCGACGCAAGGCAGCCATGCGCAGATCCTTGCGGTAATTATTCTTGCAAATAATATGGTGGAGGCTGCTGAGAGTGGCCCGTGCATTCTTGTTGATGGTGACTTTTTCGTAGGAAGTGGCTGGCTTTCACTGACCTGCACACTTCTTTTTTTATTATTATTAATTTTATTTGTCCATCTCAGAAGAGTGAACTGCTTAAACTATAAACACATAATTTTAAGAACATCTAAATCATGAATAGTATTTGTACATCTGCCCCAAAATACAGTATAGGAATCCTCTGCCCAAACGAGAAAACAGCACCAAAGTTTAATATGGCTCCGCTTAAATGTAAAGCAAACAAGTAAGTTTAAAAAATCATTATTGTAGGAATAAGTTTTCCTATTTGGCTTCCTGAATGGGCAACATATGTTTAATCTGTCAGAGAATAGTTGACTGTAAACATCAGAGACTGAAAACATACCTGTTTTTAAAGTGTTTAATACCTTGGTATTTTGCTAAACATTGCTCCACATAAAAGCCCCCCCCCCAAAAAAAAATTATGTTAGCAACCCAGCTGAAGCTAAGACCTGCATACTTCTTAAGGACTACAAGATGTGGGTTTTAAAAGCACATTATTTACATCTTGGGAAATGTTTTAATAAAAATTTGCAGTCTAATTTATAAAGATGGCATTGTAAAATCACAAATTTGTTTTATCATAATATTCACTGACTTAATTTTTCAGGCTAGAAGTCAACACTCAGAGAGAAATTACAGCTTTAAAACTCTGTGAAGGACATCCCAATGTTGTGAAATTGCATGAAATTTATCATGATCAGGTATTACACTATGCTTTGCTTTCTGTATTTGCTCTGCATAATCTTTAGAAAGCAAGTGAAAGAGGGTGGTATGATTATTAGAAACATGCTATGGTAAATGAAAATGAAAGGAACACAAATAAGACAGTATATTGAAGGTTTTTAGTGTTAGTTCTTTCTATTACAAGCTATGGAAATGTTTTAACTTTCAAAACTTTCTTTTCATCTCTTCAGTTAAATTAATAATTGTTCTATGTTGTGTTGGGAGGCACTAATAGACTGCCAGAACAGCTACTCTGTTAAGAAATAAATATATTTATTATAGTGTAAAGCTACTGTGATCAACGCTTTACTTGTTGGGGAGAAGCCAGCTGGTTTCAGTCAGATGAAAGGGTGTCAGCCAGTATAAATTCAACCCCTTTCTCAATTCTGGATAGAAATATTCTAGTATTTAGCAGTGTGGTGCTGCCTTTTTCATCCTAACTATTGAAGACCTGTTATATTCACCGTCTAATAATACTATATAAAAAGTGAAATAAAAATCCCTCTTGTGTTTTCAGAGAGGAATAAAACATTCTAATCCATTTTAAATGATCTTGAAGGGAAACAAAAGAAAAATTAAATATCAGTATTGCAGTAACTTTTAGTCTTTGGCTGTACCCAATGAAATAATTATAGGAGGATCTACTTTAGTATTATTTAAACTACAGGGTTTACTAATCTCAAAATATTAACCTTTTATCTAGAACAACAAAGTGCTGTTTAATCAGGATGTATCAACTTCTTTCCAGGGTTAGTTAGCAAATAACCCAAATCATATCAAATTCTCAGTTGTTGGAATTCAGAGTATAGAATCCAGTGATGTGTGATGAGACGTTTACTTGCTCATTGAGATTTTGTTTTTGGAGCTAAGCCGCTAGAACAAATTTTGTGGGTTCTTCTGAAACTCAGGAGGGTTTGATAGAAGAATCATCTGTTCTATTTTGATGGTGGAAGCTGATTTGATTCCTGAAAATACATTACAACCTATCAGTTGAAAGAATTTTCAAAACTGTATTGTATTTTAATTGAATAGTAAATCTATCCAACTAATTATTTCTCTTCCTCTACATTTAGAAATACATTTTTCTAAAAATTATATTTGTTTTTAGCTCCACACGTTTCTAGTAATGGAACTACTGAAAGGGGGAGAATTACTTGAACGCATCCAGAAAAAGAAGTACTTCAGTGAAACTGAAGCTAGTTATATCATGCGCAGATTAGTTTCTGCAGTAAGCCATATGCATGATGTGGGAGTAGTGCACAGAGACTTAAAACCCGAGGTACGAATTTAGGAAATGTGTGAAGCTTGTGAAGTCTGACCATTTTCACCTTTCCTCCCTTCCTTATTAATTCATTAATTCTCCTTTACTTTGTCAATTTGTTATAGCTGTATTTTTTAGTAATTGATATAAATAAAAGCATAATAAAATATTTATAAAACCATTAAGATAAGGACAAGTTATCAATAGTAAGGTAATATTTTCTTATAAGAGATACATAACCTGTGAGTTATGAGAGGTGTCATTTTAGTCAATTGCCTACTCGCCTGTCCTGTAATACAGGTAGTCTTCGACTTACAACCGTTCATTTAGTGACCGTTCAAAGTTACAACAGCACTGAAAAAAGTGACCGTTATGACCGTTTTTCACACTTATGACTGTTGCAGCATCCCCATGGTCATGTGATCAAAATCCAGATGCTTGGCAACTGATTCATATTTATGATGGGTTGCAGTGGGGGTCATGTGATCACCTATTGTGACCACCTGACAAGCAAAGTCAATGAAGAAGCCACATTCACTTTACAACCATGTCACTAACTTAACAACTGCAGTGATTCACTTAACAACTGTGGCAAGAAAGGTTGTAAAATGGAGCAAAATTCATTTAACAAATGTCTCACTTAGCAACAGAAATTTTAGTCGGAAGTTGAGGACTACCTGTGTAGCCTTCTCTGTATTTGTATTAGTTTTATTTATTAAATGGAGTGCCCATTATACATGCACTGTTTTCCAGCTTAATGTTAGAACTATACAACTTATGTTCTAAGTTAGTAAATTCCACTTCACTGGAATTGTGGGAGGTATTGCTGAAGAGGAGAAATCAAAACACACCATTCTGCTAATGGAATATTTCTGTACGTAGAAGAAAATTATTTGAAATCATCCTACAAGAAAAGCTATGCTTAGGCAAGGACTTACTATGGGTGTAGAGAGTAAGGAAGATGACCTTGACGGCAATATATAAGAACTCTTGTTGTTATTATATTTTTAACCTGCCCCATTATCTAGCGAAAGAGGCTGAATCATTTTTAAGTCCAAAGAAATGAGATAACATTAGAAAGAAAGAGAAGCAGGTATAGCACAGGCTTGTTATTAAAGCCAATCTCAATAAAAGTAGTTTTCGCCTTCCTGTGAGTTTTATTTCCTGGTCTGCTCTATAGTACTGAAGGGCTAACAAATTAAATTGAAATAGAAGATACTGCTTTGAATAAACAGTTGAGTTTATAGATCTCAGTTGTTCTTAAGAAGCCTTTAAATAAGTCTAATAATTTTGTCTGATTTTTTCTGTGCTTATTTGCACAGAATTTCTTCTACTCATTAAAGCAGCTTTTTTCAGTTTTCCATATGAGCATAACAAACTGATGCTGCTTTAAAAGTTGCATTAACTTTTAGTGAGTGTATTTCTTAAAGCTTTATTTGTTTCTGTGAAAATTACTAGCTAGTTTAGTGAGTAGCTGAGAGGTGTTGCACTCATGTGAAGTCTGAGGCACTTTATTAAATCGTTTTTTAAGCATGTCCAGCCCTACTTTTCACTAGACTGGTAGTCTTCATTTGACAATGGAAATTGGGACTGGGAGCTCCATCACTAAGCGATGTAGTTGGAAAGTGCAATGTCACATGACCACATGACTTTAACAGCAGTTTCAGTTGCTGTTGTTAGGTGAATCCCACATGGCCCTGGCATCCTGTGATCTTATCACCACCATTTGTGACTCCTTGCTGGCTTCCTCATTGACTTTGCTTAATGGAAGCTGGCAGTGAAGATTGCAAATGGCAAACGCATGACAGCAGAGCACTGTGCCCAAATGATGATCATGTGATGCTGTAAAGATTACAATTATGAGGAACAGCCATAAGTCTCCTTGTTCAGTGCTATCATAACTTCAAATGGTTGCTGAATGAGTTGGTCTCTGAATGATGCCTGTATTGCTTTAGGTTTGGTTTTTTATTCTTGGCTTTTAGAGAAAAGATTTCCTGAGTATATAAGATATAACATGGAATTACGGTACCTTTTGTCATCAGTAAAAAAAAAATCATTTCAGCATTACTGGCTATGATGAGATAATTAACTCTACTTCTCTAATTATTTTTTTAGAATTTATTATTCACAGATGAAAGTGATAATTCAGAAATAAAAATAATTGATTTTGGATTTGCCCGATTAAAACCTTCAGACAATCAGCCTCTTAGAACTCCATGTTTTACCCTTCATTATGCTGCTCCAGAGCTCTTAAATCATAATGGTTATGATGAATCCTGTGACCTCTGGAGTTTGGGAGTTATTTTGGTAAGCATTTTTGGCATTTTTAAAGAAGTATCCAAGGATAAGTGATAACAATAATAATGGGAAAAGTTAATAGTATTTGATGTATATAAATGTTCAACATTAACGTTGAGCAGAATATGAAGTATTTCATTAGATCTAGCAGAAAAGGCTAAAAAAAGTAAATTGCAATTCAATTGGCTAAAATCTACAGCCTTTATAGAAACAAAAACTGTATCCAGCAAAATTGTAATTGAAAACAAGGTCATGTATTATAAAAGTTAACCACAAAGTTAACCATTCAGAAACATTTCCTAGTAAGTAAAATATTTAAAAATAATAGAATTAAATATATTTATCGTAATAAATTTACTAGGGTTATTTTTACCTTGGTTGCTAGGGAAAATGGCAGAAACAATTCTGATTTCACTTGAATTAGATCATAAGCCTGGTGCTGTATTTTAATCATAGTAAATCCTTTAATTCAGTCAAATTTGTAATCGGTGACATAATCTTATTTACAATTAAATTTGTTTCAGTATACTATCTTTGATTGGGTACAGATCTCTTGGCAATAATTGAGAGGAAGCATATTTTGTCTGGATAGTCCCTTGTTACAATTATAATAGCAGAGGTGAACAACCAATGGCATTTTACTTAACCACTTTTTATAAAAGATGAGAGTTTAATAAGATTGTACTCTTTCTTATGAAAAAATGTGACTGGAGCAATTATACTTTAACTTCTGAAAATGATACTTCATTTATACTGCAGATAATCCTTGCTTAATGGTCGATTGTGGTTGATTGTGATGTTTAAAGTTATAACAGACAACCCCCCACCAAAAAAATGTTCCCATGATCCAATTTTGAAATTCTGACACTTGTACCCCCTTTGTGGTAATGTGATCACATTTTGGGTGCTTGGTAACTGGCTCTCATTTATGGCTGTTTGCAGCATCCTGTGGCCATGTAACCATGATTTTCCAGTTTCCAGTGATTACTTCCAGTTTCCAGCAAAAAATGGCTGTTGGTTATAACTGATATGTTTAACGCTTGCCATATTCGCTTAATCACTGCAGCCTTCATTTAATGACTGTACTGTTCGCTTACCAACCACAGGAAAATAGGTTGTAAAATTAGAGTGGTTACGTTGCAACTCTCTTAATGACTGCCACAACTTACTATCATAATTCCAGGCTTAATTACAGTCACAGTAGAGGACTACCTCTATATAAAAATAAACTTTAAAATTATTAGATCTATAATTTATTGTTAATGCTATTTATAGTATACACAAATATGATAAATAAGAATTGCATTTATCTGTAATTAATGATTTAAAACATTTCTCTCCCCCCCCCCAAAAAAAAGTATACAATGCTTTCAGGACAAATACCCTTTCAGTCTCAAGATACCAGTATAATATGTACAAATGTTTTGGAAACAATGAAGAAAATTAAAAGAGGGGAATTTTCATTTGAAGGAGATGCTTGGAAAAATGTTTCTCAGGAAGCCAAAGATTTGATACAAGGTATATATGGATCACTGACTTATCTAGTAATTATTAGGAGTATTAGATAGACATACAGACATTATTTTGTTCATTGACTAAAAAAAATACATTTACTAAAATGAATAAAGCAAAGTTAACCCCTAACATCAATGATTTCTTTGTAAGTGAACTTACACATTCCATGTTTCCCCGAAAATAAGACCCTGTCTTATATTTTTTTGAACCCTGAAATAAGCGCTTGGCCTTATTGCCATGCACTCAAAAGCCTGATTGGACTTATTATCAGGGGATGTCTTATTTTGGGGGAAACAGGGTGGGGGAAAATTTTGCTACTTTTATAGAGAGAGATTATTCTGGTTATCTTAACAAATAATGCAAATAAAAATTATTGGAAGGGCCCCAGAAATACTGTATAAATAATAAAAGGTAATCAGCTGGTGGTAAATGTCCGCATAGACCCAGCAGTGCAAAAGAAGATGGAGGTATTAGTAATTTAATTCTTGGAAATTGCTAAAATATTTGCTGAGGATGCTAGCACAATCTGTATAAATTAATAACTTAAAACTCTGTACTGTATTAGATTTCTTTAGGTTTCTTTAACATAGGTTCATACTTTATTCTTTCAAGTTTTTACTTTTATAGAATCTAATTCAGATCTTCCAGCTTTCAAATTTGTACGTTTAAAAAAGTTTCAAATGAACATAGACATTTCTAAATTAAAATTAGCAAGGTGATTTAACCTATTTAATATATTATTTTGTGACCTTTCTATAAATAAAGTTTCATTGTAATCAATTTACATATTTGTGTTTCCCTGAAAATAAGACCCAGTCTTATTTTCTTTTGGGCCCCAAAACAAGCACTAGGGCTTATTTTCGGGGAAACACGATTTCAGGGTGATCAGCCCGGCTGGGCGCCCTGCCTCCCGGCACACACACGAGCCGGCAAGCACACGGGGACCGATGGTCCCTTGGTCAGCGCACTTTGGGGCTGCGCAGAGCGGAAGGCACGGATCAGAAGGCAGGCGATCCTGATGTGCTACATGGGCTACAGGCAAGCCAAGAACTGCGAAGATGACCCTCCCATGGCCAGCCGGCTTTCACATGGCCCACGCAGCACGTCCAGATCACCTGCTTCTTCCCCGTGCCTCTGCCTCTGTCTGCTTCTGGTGTCGCTGCGTGAAGACAAGCCTCCTGCGACTGCCCGCTACTTTGGCCCACTGACACTCAGCTTTCCCACGGCACATCCAGATGACCTGCCTCCCCCCGCCTCTGCTTCCACCTGCTGCTTGCACAGGTATTCAACTCACCTGTGCTGCACCAGCTGCAGCTGCTGCCAGACCCTGTTGGCCCATGCACGCTCACCGCCTATGCTGGCCACGCCCACCCCTTCACTAGGGCTTATTTTGGGGTAGGGCTTATATTAGGTGCACACGTAAAAAAAACAGGCTGGGGCTTATTTTCAGGATAAGTCATGTTTTCAGGCAAACACGGTAATAGGAGGAATATCAAAGTATATACATTTAAAATAAAGATTAATAAATTCAGCCATTTAAAAAAAACAATTGCCAGTATTTAAGTTATAAATGTTTATAAATGAATTTTAAATAAGTAGCATTCAATAGATAATGTGTGTTTAAAATATCTCATGCATTCATACTAGGACTTCTTACAGTGGATCCAAATAAGAGGATTAAAATGACCAGTTTGAGACACAATGATTGGCTTCAGGATGGTTGCCAACTGTCATCCAACCCATTAATGACTCCAGACAATTTAGGATCTTCAGGAGCTGCAATACATGTCAAAGCAACTTTTAATGTAAGCTCACATTACTTCTCTAAATTAAACTATATTTCTTACGTCAGCCTATCATTTACTTTTAAGGCAAGATGCAGTTTGGGTACATATACATTAAGAAGGTAAATATTTTTATTTAAGCTTTATTTTGATTCTTTTAGCAAGGCATATTTTTTTCTTCATGAAATGAAATATTCTTACTATTTTCTGTTGAACAAAAGAAATAGTTTGTGGAAGGGGAAAAATGAACAGGTGCTATATACAATTCCCATTGAGGATGGAAATCTGCATATGTCAGCTTTCTTATACTAATAATTTTCAATTGTATTAATTATACTAAAATTATATATTCTGGATTCTGCCAGAAGATAATTGAAGATAATTCAGTTTCACTTGAGTCAGGCTGTCTATCAAGGAAATCAGTTGATGGCTTATGTGCTCTCAGTGATGGTATTGACTTTGAGCAATTATAAAAATAGATTTTCTCCTGTGGGGTCTATTCCCAATCTGATCCTTCAGATTTCCAACAATGCACCCATTGCCCCTATAATTTTCCAGCCACCTTGGGACTGGTCATGCTCTTCTTCTTCTTCCTTCAATGTTATTTCCCAGCATTATTGACTTTTCCAGAAAGTTAGGTCTTCCCAGAAGATAATTTGAGCTTGGCTATTTCTGCCTCAAGTGAGAAAACAGAAGTTTATCTTAATGTAATGGCAGAACAAAGCTGTACATAAGAAGATGCATTTTCTGTCTGAATTTCAGAATCTAATTAAACCCTGATTTTCATAAGTGTAGTAATTAACAAGAATACACCGCTAGGAAAAAAAACTGTAAGACATACTATATCTTACCTTAAATCAAACACCCTTTCATGTTTTGCTCCATCCTTTCCCAGCCTCCTCCTCCTCCTCCGCTTCTACTGCTTCTTCGCCTTTGAGTCAGTCTGAACTCCTGCTAACTGCCTGGATGAATCAGTGTTGTTTTCTTGGCAACATTTTGGAAGTTGTTTGTAATTGCCTTCTTTCTAGGGCTAATCGTGACTAGCTCAAAATCACCCACTTGATTTCATCCCTAGAATAAGACTAGAACCCATGGTTCCCCACTGGTTTTCTATTCAATCCTATATACATACCCTTTTTTTAAAAAATGTCTCTTTTTAGAGCCTACTCTTTGACATTCGCTGTTTAGGATTCATATTTAGCTAAATTGTAGATCAAAAATTCAAATGTCTCTGGAATGGCTAGGTGTATTTTGCAGTTGATAACAGGCAAAGACTATGATCAAATCTATCATTGGTATGCAGCACTCATGATAGGCCAGGCCACACTTGTGGGGAAGCAAGAACAGACCTGACAACCACAGCAGTAGGAAGAGCCAGTGATTGGCTTGGCTCCAGAGGTGGGTTCCTCCCGGTTCGGACCGGATCGCCCGAACCGATAACGACCCGCTGGTGATGTCACTGAACTGGATCGGTCGGTGCCGGTCCGTGGGCGCCGCCATCTCTTTTTTTTTTAATTTTTTTTTAATTTTTTTACGTTTTGGAAGTTTTTTCCTGTTCTGCTGCTTGAAAGTGGGCCCTCCCTCCCCCCCCCCCCGCCCCCGGGTTTTAAAGTTTTTTCCTCTGCTGCTGCTTGAAAGTGGCCCTCCCTCCCGCCCCCGGGTTTATACCGACCTTTATTCCTTCTTCCGAAGCCCAGCTGATCAGCTCCTCAGCTGCGTTTCGGGATGATTTTCAACTACTGAGCATGCGCTGAAGCAAAATTGCATGAGGGGATGCGTGCGTGCGTGCAAAATGTGCACTTCCGTTGCGATGCGAACCGGTGGGGAAGGTAAGTAGAACCCACCCCTGATTGGCTCCTCAGAACTCCTTTCCAAATCAAGGAGAGAACTAGGATCACCCACAAGTTTGCTCCATACAGAGTGTATCAGCGGGAAAAATAATAAAATAACAATCTCCAACCAGTTTGAGACCTCTAGGAGCTAGAAGAAAATCACCCTAAGCCACGATTCAAAACAGATGCTAGGTTTGCCTACTTTAAGAAGTTGCTTACTATTGATTTTCTGGATGTTAATAGCCTTCTGAAAGGCTACTTGCATCACAACAAGAGTTTCTTTGTACAGGATGACATAAATTTAAGAATGTTTAAGGATTAAACAGAAAATTTTTTATTTTGGAATAACAGCAGAAGAGGGATTAGAATGTTGATATTGGAAAGTTAAAAGCTAACTTAAAGGGCTAGATGGACTTGAAAGAATACTTTTTGTGGGTGTTTATAAAACAATATATGAAGATTTTGAAATTAACTGTAAGAAATCCTCCTGTGGGAAATTGTGCTGATTGGGGGGAAAAAACATATAAGAAGAGACTGAAGGTTGATCAGATGGAACCAGAGAGAACTAAGAATTGTTTTTGCTGTTCTAAATAGGCTTTTAACAAGTATAAAAGGGAAGGATTTTGCCTCCAGAACGTTGACAAGGCACCTCTTGCAAAAAGAAGAAAGATGAAAAAGACAAGCACAAGCACAGAGACCCGCAGCAGTTCCAGTGAAAGTTCTCATTCTTCTTCCTCTTTTACCTATGGTAAAACTACCTCTACAAAAACACTACAGACAACACATCCTATAGATAGCAATAATTCAGATAATATCTTTCAATTCTCTGAAGATCTGTTCTCTTGAATAGTAATTGAAATTTGTTGGTGCCTGTGCTCTTTTGAATACAGTAATGAGATATGTTTACAAATTGCTCCTTCTGATTTTTTTTGTTTTAGTCTGAGGCCAAAATAGGACATGTTGAAATACCACTGTGACTGTAGCCAGAATCAAAATTAAAAAAACAAGTGATATAAAATGTTTTATTTTAATATGTATGCATCTCCAACAGTTTTTAAAAGATGTCTGTAATCCAGTGGCATAATCCTGCACCCGGGAGCCTCTCCTGTTTAGACTCTCACAAGTTCTCATAAAATCTGCAAGTCTTTTCATTACATTTGGTTTTCTTTGTAATATACGTATGTACATGCAGAGAGAGAGAGAGAGAGAGGAGAGAGAGTGTTAGTTTTCTATATAAGATATAATTTATTG
The DNA here is from genome assembly GCA_003457575.1 of Thermophis baileyi. Classification (NCBI taxonomy): domain Eukaryota; kingdom Metazoa; phylum Chordata; class Lepidosauria; order Squamata; family Dipsadidae; genus Thermophis; species Thermophis baileyi. The sequence continues at coordinate 915,740 of QLTV01000832.1, forward strand.
TACAAATTTACAAATTCATGTGTGTATAAAATCCTCAACAAAGATGTGTTTCAATATATTTGCCAGGATCAAAAATAACTTATTTCCTTGAATGCAGAAGCTATTTTCTTATGCAAGACATACACACAAGCCACTTCCTCAGCATATGAAGACGTTCCTGCATAACACATAAGCAGCAACTTAATTTATGTGATAGCTTGGAGACCATATAAAACTTTGTTTCTTCCACTTTTTTTCTAGTAAGAAAAATTATTTGGGATTTTAAAACTTGACTTGGAGAGATAGAGAGATAGAGAGTGAGCAAGAGAGAAAGAGAATTTTCAAATATAAAAATTATTCTATGAGAATTTTATATCCTTTATCATGTGGATCAAAAAAACCAAGCTGATATGTAATACATTAAAACTGGCAGTTGGGTTGTAGGTTAATATTCAAGAGATTTTTATTCTGTATCAAGCATCTGTGCAGTTGGTATTATAATTGTATTTGATAAGTAACTGAATTATATTGTGAGTACTACGTGGAGATGCTGTAATTTGCTGTAGCAATTTCAATAAGAATTATGAGCTTATATTATTTAATATTGCAATACATTTTTCTGATATTTTCATGTCTAGACATAATGTATCTAAGTTTGCCCATTTCACACTGGGATATATTGTAATGCATTTATGCATTAGAAAATTAAGGGGATATTCTGTCAAGCACTGTGCTTCATATCTCTACACTGTGTTTTACTATAGTAAAATTTTCCACTGTAGTTATATTTTGGATTCATAAATATGGATTTTTCTGATGCATTTTTAAATGGTAATATTTTAAATTATGAAGCATGATTTATAAATATATGCAGAGCTCTTCCATAGCTCACATGCTGCAGTTCTGCAAAAAAAATAATATGGAAGTAGTCTTACTGGTACTTAGTGAGGCAATTTGTATAAAGTTAAGCTTATATCTAGCTATTGGCATGATTAGACCTCACTTAGTGGATTTTAGAAATACCTTGCTGTACTGTAGAATGAACAATCCAAATCCTATGCAAATACTCCTTTTCTATAAAAACTATAATTTCTTTATATAATTGTATCTATTATAGTTTTCAGAAATCTCTTGCATACTTCTTTAGGGAAACTGAAAAAAAAAACCCAGAAAAGCCTGAGAATATTTTCATGAAGAATTTTAGAGAAATAACATAATGTGAATCTTTGTGTCATTTACTGGGTTTTTGTGGGCATCTTAATTTCAAGATATGTAAAACATAGAATCAGCAGTTTTTCTAGCAGATATATTTTGACTTCTATACTGTGTTAAACATTCAAATTATTTCTGTAAACTATGCATCCAAACTTGGACAGGACAGTATCTTGCATTGGTAACTATTTAAAAGCACTTACATTTTTTGTGTGAAGTAGCACAACTTCAAGTTTCAAAGAAATGAATTATTTAGCTTGCAGTTCTCTGCACACTTATTTATGAGTAAGCATCACTGAACTCCATGAGATATTTCAATAAATAGACATAGGATTGGGTTGCTAATTGCATACATTGATACAAGTTATGTTACCTAGTTTGGTAATGAAATGTCTGCAAGAAAGCAACCAAAGCTCAGAGAGCACCAAGGACCCCATCAGTTAAACTTTGCAGCACAATATTGAAAACTGAACTGTTTAGATTATTCTGATCTTTATATATGCTGAGAGCACAAAGATCTTAATTTGTGTGCATATATATTAACATTACTAATTTGATGTAAATTAGATTTACTTTCTATACATCAGAGGTGGGTTCCTCCCGGTTCGCCCAAAACAGTAGCGACCCGCTGGTGATGTCACAGTGACATCACGGATCCGGTTCGGTCGGTGCCGGTCCGTGGGTGCCGCCATCTTTTTTTTTTAATTTTTTTTGGGGGGGGGATTTTTTCCGTTTTTTTTTTCTTTTCTTCTGCGCATGCGCAGAAGCTGAGTTTTCGGTACTGCACATGCATCGCCATCTTGTTTTTGGCTTTTTTGGGGGGGGGGGAGATTTTTTCCTGGATTTTTCGGCACTGTGTGCACAGTGCACCAGGAAGCGAACTGGCAGCGAGGTAAGTTAGAACCCACCCCTGCTATACATGTATATATAGTTCATTTCAAACATTTTTCTCTGATAATACAGATAAGTATCGTGAAGAGATAGAAATGGTGTGTTCAGTAAATTACATAAATATCTTGTTATGGCGTGCCACTTTCCATTTCAAAATGAAGATGGAATAAAACATTTTTAAACAAAATATCAACAGTTTAGTAGTTTAATTCTGATGCAACTAAATTTATATGTGGTATAGATAATTTATTTTTAATATCCAATATCTTTGAGAAATTAAAGGGATTTTTTAAAATATCAAAATTTAAACATTTGGTAGGATGTCATGAAAATCACAAAGTAATGGTTTCGCATTTCTCAGGAAAAGGATTTTGTATATATTTCCATTGTTTCTTCCACAGGCAGCTATTGTGAAAGCTTGATGAGCTATAACTTTATACTATTGGGGAGGGGATTTTCATGTATACAAGCATAAATGAGTATAAATTGCATATTATTATTATTGATAACTTATGTCTATTCATAAATTTGTACTATATTTAAAAGTTAATTATTTACAGTTATATACTTTTGTGTATTGGTATGTATAATTATCTAGAGGAATTGATGGAGCAATAACAGAAATTAAATGGTACATGTACAGCTATGTTTTCAAAGTTCTTTTATATTTTTCACAATCAGACTCACATATATAAACCAAATTATTTCTTGCTATTAATAAAATGATCAATGCAAGAGTTAAACAACATTCCTGCTTCTTTTATATAATGTTTTATCCTGCTAGTAGAAAAGTAAGGCAGTGGGAGATGCTGGGTATAGCCTCTTTATGCTTTATATCATTGTTGGGGATTAAACAGCTTGCATTGACTGAAATGATAAATTCGTGATTTTTATTTTTTTCTTTGTTAAAAAGGATAAATCTTTAGCTAGTTTAGCAGAGAGATATTTATTACACCCTTTTCCTAAAAGTTTACTACTACATTATAGTTATGCTATTGATAACTCGGGTAATAATTTATTACCCATAAAACTGTTATTCTTTAACTTTAAAATTTTGCACCAGGCAAATAGTTAATTGTAGTTGATAAAAACAAGATGATATACTTGCAAGATTGGTAGGATCTCAAGTTTATTAAGATGGTGGACTAGCAAATAAGTTGTGCTTTTTAATATTAGTAATAGAGTAAGGTGGTGCATAATTCAATAAGGAAGGTCAGAAATGTTGCATTAATCATTCAGATTCATTTTAAGATTTATTTAATTCCGATTTATTTTAATTTTCTTTTGTAAAAGAAAACCTCATATATAATAAAACTATAGACTAATATAGCGTAGTGGAAGAAATTGATCTGAAAATTAATAGAAGAATTCTGAATAAAGGCTGTAATTTTTTTAAAAAAATTACATTGAAAAGTATTTGTTTAAATAAATTACTTCAAATAAAGAAAGCACCACATACTTCTTACTCCTGTAGACCTCATTACAATGTGATTGTTCATTTTATGCACTTTGAGAGCAGGAAAATAATATTGCTGGAAAGGACGGATACTTCTGTTGCAACATTTATGTGCTATTTTTTTGGGTTTTGCATGATAGATGAGTGTGCATCCAATAATTAAAATAAAGTCTTTTAAAGTTAGCAATTAAAGTAGAATAATTATTTTAAGGTGTCACATTGGCACTGACTTACAAGTATCTCTTAGATGCTTGCGACATTTATACAATCTATTCCTAAAACATCTTCAGTGACAGTGCATACCTATGTTCTTTTTAAGGCTTGCGGGTCACTTTAAGGACTTTATGAAATCATCTTTGTATATACCATATGTTACGCATAGAAATCACTTCTGTTGCCACTGCTGTAAAAGCATCCATCGGAATGGTTTGTATAGCCCTAGTGATTAAGTATGTGTAAATAATACTTCTGGATAGTCTATATATTATCTCATCCTTCATAAATTTTTTGTAATAGTGTCCACCCATTTCTGGAATAGGCACAACTAGCAGAAAAAATACCCCATCCCTGTATCACCAAGTCATCTGCAAAAAAGTAGAGGACTTTTCACAGTAGTTCTGAAGTGGCATTCAGAGGCTGCAGGAAGGGAAGGGAAAAAGACACAGTGCATAAACTGAAGCACTGTCATGTTCACATGACATTGAATTTAACTCATATAATCATTGCCTAGGAAAATTGTTGTACATACATGGTAACTTTGCAATATATAGATAATTATACTTAGCTTTCTCTGACTGTTTTGGCTGGTTACTCCTACCAGGATTCGAGGGTTTTTAGGATAACTAGTTCCTTGAAATAATTTATCGTTAAACTTGAAAGATTGTTTAAATCTGAATTTAATTTTCTCATATAAATATTTTTGTGAATTGATTATTTTCTTTTCTTCAGAAAATTAGGTTGCCAATTTAGGGTGTATGTATAAGGTGTTTCCAGAGTTTTAGTCCTCCAAGCATGTGCTGTGGTTCACTTGCATGGATTGTGTATCAGTTAAAGATAAGTGTTTTATATTGTGATTGGTTTGATGATTGATGCAGAGGTTATGTAGTTAGTCAATCAAAAGAAGAATTAAAAGGAAGTACTGCAAGGTAGGCAATTTATTAAAATATGAAATAAAATTTAAAAGGTTAAATAGAGGAAAAACAAATCAGTCAGTGGGAGTGTTCTACTAGCAGTATAAAACTTTTGGAGTCAATTAATTAAATTGTTATAACTACTATGTAACATAACTAAAATTCCCAAATAATTCCTAGTGTTTTGAGGTAAATATGAGTGAATATTTAAAGATAAAGAATCAAGTTTACTCATTTAAAAAAAAACCTGTATATTGCAGGTACTGACTAACATGAAGACATTATATGAGTTTCAAAACAGGAACCAGTAGATTTTCCATTTTTCATCCAGAGACAGCAGTTTCTTCCATAACAAGCTGACTTGATGAAAAATATTTGATTGAAGTTTCTACTCAGGTGATCAGTCTATTGTCAAATGAGCCTGATGCAGAAATGTCTGTTAATATTTCTTTTTAATTTATTACTTTCTGTTTGTGAGGTTCCAAATAGATAGCATTTCAGAAAATAAGATAAAATAAATTTTTTTAAAAATGCAAAACCTTTTTTTAACCATTACATCTTATTATATGTTTTAATTTTATTCATTTATTGGGTTCTTATTGAATATATAGTTTTCTTCTAATGCAAATCTAATATATATACTATAAATACATTTATTAACATTTCTTCCTGGTGTAATATTTATATGGTTTATATACAAAAAAGTTAATAATCATTTAAACTATTGGGATTATTTCATTCTAGCTGGGCTAGAACTTAGTCTTAACTTATGCAGACTGGAACAGGGGCTCTTAAATAATTATTTTCATGAAAGAAAAATCCATGAAGTTTCTCTTCATTTTAGTTGTGGCTTACTTTATGTGATGTGCATCTACTCATAATATCCATAAACACAAATTTTATGTGATGTTTTATTGCCACAATGAACATTGCTGCTCATCAGTTCCTCAATTAACAAATTAAGTTATTTTATATTTACGGAATTGTCAATATTAGACATAGCTATATAAAACAAATATGCATGCATTTTACATGTGTTTTAATGTTTATCATTTGGCAAGTCTTTAATGAGTTGCATCAACTTTAGAAAGAAATCAAGTTGGAATTTGTAATTGTCAAAAAATATTTTTTACCTTCAGTAAATTTGCTGAAATGTTTTGTGTGTGTGGATTTTATGCTAAAAGCGATAGACTTTGTATGTATGTTCAAATATATTTGTTCTACCTTCAAAACAATAAACTTGACTATGTATAAAATGCTACAAATTTAATTTACTGAATTATTGATGTGTATTGGTCTTCCAATGCACACCACCGGAGTATTAGTGTCTGTTACGTTGTTACTGTTAATATTATTGGGATGGAAAACTAGCAGTGGCTTAGTTCTATAAGGTGCATAGTAAATACTGATACGCCACCCAGAAAGAGATACATTCATCACATCTTCTCTTTGGCAGGGAAGGGAAGCTGCAAAGAAAAATAAACAGAAAGGAGAAAAGACGGCTGCCCAGAGACACCACCAGAGCAAGGCATGTGATTACCACAAAGATGCCATGAACAATCATCCCCTTCCCAACCCAGAAGTCTAGGCTATTGGAAAACTTGCAAACCCATGAGGGCTATTTTTTTTTATTTTTATTTTTTACAAACCTCTGTTCTCATCATTCTTTGGTAGTTTATTGATCAAGGAACTACATTGATCCTTGATTTAAAAAAAAATACTAATTAAGGAACTACCATGGAGAAAAACATACTCTATATTGAGACTCTGGAAAGAGTGCAGAGAAGAGCAACAAAGATGATTAGGGTAGGACAACAAGCAATGGATGGAAACTAATCAAGGAGAGAAGCAACTTAGAACTAAGGAGAAATTTCCTGATAGAACAATTAATCAGTGGAACAACTTGCCTCCAGAAGTTGTGAATGCTCCAACACTGGAAGTTTTAAAGAAGATATTGGATAACCATTTGTCTGACGTGATGTAGGGTTTCCTGCCTAAGCAGGGGGTTGGACTAGAAGACCTCCAATGTCCCTTCCAACTCTGTTATTCTATACCCTTATGAACATTGGCAGAGCAGGTTACTGTATGTAAACAGAGAGCAAAATCTACATTTCCTTGCACTGTTACCTAGTTGGGTAATGAAGCATCTGCTCAGAGGAATCTACAGTTCAGCCCTGAGCTACAGATACTCCCTTCTATATTCTCAATTGTATGATAAGCTCTTATTAGCCAAGCACTAGAATAAAGTGTCTGCCCTTGGGAAGATTACCATGCATTGCCTGTGCTAGAGCTGGCCCTGAGCTGCTGTGCTTTAGTGTCAAAATACTGTATGTACCTTTGTATCCAATAATTCTTCTAATATTTGTATATTAAAAAGTTATTTTAACATTTTGAAGACTACCCAAGAGAAATAATGTACAAAAACTTAGAATATCTAATATATATTTGCACTGTATTGCAAGGTCTGGATAAGTATTTTTTTAAAAACCTATTAGAGCACAGTGCAATTAAAACCAATTTTAAATGTATAACTTGTTTATTCATTAATACCGTAGTGTTTTATATAATAGTGTTAATAGTATGTGATACAGGTAGTCCTCGACTTACAAGTTTGCTTAGTGACAGTTTGAAGTTACTGAAAGTGACATGACCATTGCGGCATCCCCATGGTCACGTGATTTACATCTGGATGCTTGACAATGACTCACATTTATGATGGTTGCAGTGTCCCAGGGTCACGTGATCCCCTTTTGCAACCTTCTGACAAGCAAAGTCAATGGGGAAACCAGATTCACTTAACTGTATTACTAATTTAACAACTGCAGAGATTCACTTAACAAATGTGCCAAGAAAAGTTGTAAAATGGAACAAAACTCATTTAACAATTTTCTCACTTAGCAAAATAAATTTTGGGCTCAATTGTGGTCGTAAGTTGAGGACTTCCTGTATTCAGTGGGAATCCTACATTTCTTTGGATACACTCTACATCATCTCCCTGCAAGAATAAGAATCAGTTGTTTTTCGACTCTGGGAAGAATCCTCGAAGTTTGGCAGTACAGTCGTGTGAATAGTCTCTATGTGGAAACCGTTTATCCTTATTTTCCCATGAATATGCCGGGGATGCAACTGCAAAAGAAGAGCTGAATGGCTGCGGAATCGCCCGAAAGCCATCAGCCTTTCTCCTTTCCCGCCAAATAATGCCCGGAGCCGCGCTTCCTCTTTTGCTCCGCCCACTCCTCCCCCCCCGCCTCATCCTTCTGGCTGCGGTAGGTGGCGCTGCAGCGAACCGCGTTCGGCGCCCCTCCGGTTCCCGTTCCGGGGCCGCAGCCCGGCTCGTTCCGCCGCCGAAAAGGCACCCGGTGCCGCAGCTGCCGCGCCCCCTCCCTTCGGCCGGTCCCCGCTTTGCGGGGTTGCCCGCTGGGCCTGCTCCTGCCATGGCGACCAAGAAAGGGGGCTCGCGGCTGGAGACGGAGATCGAGAGGTGCCGGTCCGAGTGCCAGTGGGAAAGGATCCCCGAACTCGTCAAGCAGCTTTCCGCCAAGCTCATAGCTAACGGTGCGGCCCTCTGGGTGGGAAGGGACTCGGGTGGGGGGGGGGAGTAAAGAGGGAGCCGGTTCGTCAACCTTAACGCCGACAGCCAGGGCTGCAGGTGCAGCGGGGGCGGGATGAGGCAGCTGCTTTTAAGCGCGCTCGTTGAGAGGAGGTGATGAGCTGGCCGTATAATTAGCCGTGCCCGGGTGTTTACAACGCGCGCGACGAAGCTAAACAAGCGAGCCCTCTGGGCACGTGCAAAGGAACAGACGCGCAGCCCGCTCCCCGTTGGATTTAATGTTCAGGCAACCTGATGCTCTTCTCGGTCATGCTTGGCAGGGAACGCTGGGAGTTGTAGTCCATTACATCTGGAGGGCAACAGGCTAGGGACCCCTTGGAGGGAGACGGCCAGGGCAAAGGGCTGATGCTGTTTCTGCCGGTCAAAAACACTAATTCTAAAGCTTTTGCTACCCAATAGGGTAACGCTAAAGCTCTCCTCTATTTTAACAGGCCTTTCCTGGGAGGCTGGAGAGGAACTAACCTAGAACCTTAGGTACCAACAGAATTATGTAGCAGTCTACATATGCCCACTGTTGACCATTGAATATCTTGTATGTGTCCAAAACTCATTCTTGCCATTAATTTTTTTTAAAAAGGCATAGGAATTCAGTGGTAAGCTGTAATAAACTCTGAAATTCGAATTGCATAGCAACGCTATAGGGGAACGGGGTGGTGCAGTTTTCCCCTTCTGGTGCAGTTTTTTCCATCAAAGTGTGTTGCTGAAATGGCTTCTGTGTTTGTAGCTTTAAAAACTTAATCAGATTGTAGGAACACTTGCCATATATTAGGGCTTAGCTCTCACTGAAGAATGAAAACATTGTGCAAAGAGCACTTTTTGAAGGGCTTATTTTAATTTTCTCCAATGTTTCCTGCCCTCACTAACTAACTGTAATATTACTTGCATACTCTGACATTACACAATCAAATGTCAAGAAAAACCCAAATGTTTAATGTATCTTTTCTAAGTTAAGCTGTAATCAATATCTGGCAGGAGTATTCCGATCTCTGATTTGTGAGATCAACATGGAAATCACTCTCCAAGGTTTGGGATAAGGATGAAAAGAGTGCATGCTTATTGGACTTAATATGAGATAGAATAGCAGTGCTCCTATATACGTTTAAAATAAATCTTCCATCTGGCAATGCCATAGAATGCAAATTTACCCCAAAATTCAGCTTACATCACTAACTTGATCAGGAAAAATAGATACTGTATCTATTAAATACATATTTGCAGTATGCTCATAAATCTGCAATTTCTTAGAGGAGTACTGGATGGGCTGACAAATTCACATGGTGGAATGGCTAACACTTTAATATTAGATATAGTATTAAGGGTGATGGGTGGTTAAGAATGTGAAGTATAAATGGATAAAAAATAGGCTTCTATTGTTATACAATGATGCAGGGGACACCTTTTTCCTTTTATGTTTTGTTACAGCCAGAGTTCTAGCATCAAACATAAAGGCCAACCATAAGGTCTAAATGGCAAAATAGAGGGAAGAGGGGAGGGAACAGGTAGTAATTTTATTCAAACAATGGATTGCTTAAAGTATATTGTGCAAGTATATTCTCATGTGTTTGTCTTTACTAATTTTCATATTATAGAAACATGGGTCTGAGTGAAGAGATTTCTGTTAATTTGGACCTTCAATCAATTTTATTTTCTTTTTTTAACTCTCAGAACTTTTTTTCAAAATATGTAGAAATATTTATATTTGAGGAGGTATTACATTACAGGAATACAAACATTTAAGATTTTGGATAAGAATACATATATTCCAAGTTATAAAAATCTATGTATTTTTAAAACATCAGATTATGCTGTCAGAAGTAAGGATAGTTGTCTTAGTCACTGCCATGTTGCAGTTCTCTTCTGTTAGCAAGAAAAAGACAAGGTTCACTTCCTGCTTAACATTTATTTAAAAGATGTATAGAGCTGCCCAATTCATATAATTGCAGCTGTTGATGGCATACATCAAGTAAAAACCAAACAGAAAACAATGACTACATTGTTGGAGAATGTTTACTGTGACTTATTTATTTATTAAATTTATATGCCGCCCATCTCATTATCAAGCGATTTTGGACTTACAGAGATTGAAAGCAGAATGCTCAGATTGTACTGTACTTCTGTCAATTTTGTGGACATTGAGCTAAGCTGTATATCTTGGTATATGTTTCTGTGAACTGAGTCACAGGACAGTAGAGCTGGCCATTTGATTGATCAAATAAGTTGCCAGAAAATGGGTGTATGGTAGATATTGGAAATTATAGTTCAATAGCATCTGGAGATCAGGGGTACCCATGCCTTTTTAAAGATATAACAAAATTGGTAATCTGATTCCCAGTTAAGTTTAGGAATGTAGCCTAAGTGAATTTAAGGGAAATAAGTGTGCAAGAATTATGAGTGAGATAAGGAGATAATAGAGAAGATAATAATATATGCAGACCGATAATGGCATAGAAGAAAATAGCGGTTGAGAAAGTGAGATTTTAACTTTAACTTCTCTCCTCATGATTTTGAAAGTGAATGCATATTTGTGAGCAGTTCTAGTGTGGGAATATGTATATACAAATGTTTTCATGTATAGCTGTGTGCCTGTGCACACAAGCACAGCACCCAACTCAGCAGCTGGCAGTCAATTTCTAGAGTGAAAAAGTTTTAGAGTTGTACATAACCATTTCACAAAATATACAGAGACAGCCAATATCAGCCTCTAAAATCATCTTGTAATCCTCAAAAACCACACTGTTGCTTTAATGATGTATGTTTTGTAAAGAGAAACTTCCATGAGTTGTAAAAATTCTTCTTTTGAAGGCTTTGTGCGTCCCTAATATTTATGGACTTGCTATTATTATGGATTATAATGCACAGTAGTTGGATTTGCAGAGCACTTCCCATTTTTATGAAGACGTTTATGTCTTTGTATTTATGAAAAAGTTGAGAAAGAAGTGAAGAATCTCCTAGTTAGTAGTTTCATTTTGGAGGGGCGCAATGGCTCAGTGGTTAAAGACGCTGAGCTTGTCAGCTGGAGAGCAGACAGCCCGGGTTCAAGACCTGAGCTCCATGCAATGGGTTGAGCTCCCATTACTTGCCCCAGCTTCTGCCCACCTAGCAGTTCAAAAGCATGTAGATTCAAGTAGATTAATAGGTACCACTTCGGTGGGAAGGTAACAGTGTTCCACGCTGGCCACATGACCAGTGTTCCACGCTGGCCACACGAAAATTGTCTTTGGACAACGCTGGCTCCCTCGGCCAAGAAACGAAGATGAGCAGCATGCCCTAGAGCCGTGATGGCGAACCTATGGCACGCGTGCCACGAGTGGCATGCGGAGCCATATCGGTGGGCACGTGAGCTCAGGTCTGGCCAGCTGATTTTCGGGCCTTCTGGGCCCACTGGGAGTCGGGAAACAGGCTGTTTCCAGCCTCTGGAGGGGGTGGGGAAGGCCCATTTTTTGCTCTCCCCAAGCTCCAGAGCCTTTCTAGGAGCCTGGGGAGGGCGAAAACAGCCTTCCCCACCCCCCTGGAGGCCCTCCGGAGGCCAGAAATGGCCCGTTTCCCAACTTGAAACAGGCCATTTCTGGCCTATGGAGGGCCTCCGGG
>QLTV01000832.1:927730-942150 GCA_003457575.1 Thermophis baileyi
AGATGGTGGTCCCCACGGACCGGCACCGACCGATCCGGTTTGGTGATGTCATCGTGACATCACCAGCGGGCCACTACTGGTTCGGGAGAACCGGTCCGAACTGGGAGGAACCCACCCCTGCTTTATAGGATTTTAACATGTTAGAGATCATCTGAAATTCCATATTTCTCCTGTAGCAGAACACTCTGAGGTATTTCACCATTGCCCTTTGGTTATCCCCCCAGGCATACTTTTAATTAGGCTTTCTTATTTCTATTTTGAAGTAACAGGAGATGCATTGAATTGTAATAGATTGTAGTATGTTTAAAAACTACAGTGATTGTAGTAGACTAGAATGAATCTTAAAGGCAAACAGTTTAAATATATGCATTTGAAATCCAGACTTATATATACTGTATATTTGTTTTATTTATGAAACTAACATTGTGCAATATCCTTAGTTTGTCATTACTGGCATGCATGTCTTTCCCTAATGTAATTTGACATATCTAAAAGTTGCTAAGGTTGATAAACACTGATTTATATGATCAGTTGGACGAATTTCACCCAGATGATAAAATTGTTCATTTTTATTCTTAATTATATAGCTTTATGAGTAGAATTGATTATACATATTAGCTTTTCCACTCTGGAAAACTTTGCATTACTTGATTATTATATAATGTAATATTAGGCCAACTGTTTCTCAAATCAACATACATGTACATTATCTGAAGTCAGCATTTTGATGGCAGATGGTGATAAAGGAATTCATTGCTAAATGAAGGAGGAGACGTCTTAAGAAAACATTTGTGTAATATTAAATTAATGTAAATCAGATCTTGTGTAGCCCAGAGAAGAACTGATTATATAAATCTTTACTTTAATGGCATATGTTCATTCTTTAGTAATTAGAAGTATTAAGATAATAGGTTATGCTTCAGTTAAATAGCATCATTATCCATAACTCCTCCTAACATACAGATGCAACTAACTGTAGAGAAATATACAGTTGCTCTTGAGAAAGAAGTGGAAGAAGCTAAAGGATGCCAGTGAGTAAATAATAATGCAAAGAAGCTCAAACAAAAATGAAATATGCAGAACTTCAGTACAGTATAGATGTCAAAATCCAAATTACCTGAGAAGATATTCCCTACTTACAAAAATCTCTGACATTAGAACCGTGATGGCGAACCTATGGCACGCGTGCCAGAGGTGGTACGTAGAGCCCTCTCTGTGGGCACATGCGCCATCGCCAACTGCTCTTCTGGTTTCCGGTGCACACATGCGCACCGGCCAGTTGGTCTTCGTGCGCACCGGAGCGCCGGAAACCCAAAGACCAGGTGGCCAGTGCAGACATGCGCACTGGCCACCTGGTCTTTGGGTTTCCAGCGCTCTGGCGTGCACATGCGCATGTTCCGATTTGGGCACTCGGTGCCGAAAAGGTTCGCCATCACTGCATTAGAAGATGAAGTTAGATCAGCACTTTAGTCATTATCAAGTCAGAAGGCTATAGGAATTTATGGAATATCTACAGGAATATGGCAAGCAACAGAAGAAAATTCAGTAAAGGTTCAAACTAAGCTATGCCAGGAAATCTGAAAAAAAAAATACAATAGCCAACAGATTGGAAGAGGTCAATCTACTTACCAATACCAAAGAAAGGAGACTTAATAGCCTTTCACACTCTAGAAAAAGAACATTTAGGATTATCCAACAGATTACAGCCCTTCATGGAAATGGAGATCCTTTGAAGCTGACTTTAGAAAAGCCTGAATACATTATTATGAATGCCTGCTGGATAATTGAGAAATCCAAACAATACCAGAAAGAAGTTAGATGTGCTTCATTGATTATAAAAAAAAGCGGGTCATCGCATTTTTATGACCATTTTTATGGCAATCATTAAGTGAACACAGAGGTTGTAAAGTGAATGCCAAAGTCGTTAAACAAATGGCAGGGTCATTAAGCAAACTCATTGTTTGCTATAGGGCAGTTTTTGCCAGAAACCAAAAGTAAATGTTGGTTTCTGGCAAAACCATTGTAAATCATGGCCATTGCAAATGTTCATAAATGTAGGCTGGTTGCCGAGTGCCCAAAATGCGGTCATGCGACTGTGGGAGGGGTAGACGTTGGAATTTCAAATCCGGGTTGTAAGTAGTTTTTTCAGACCCTGTTGTAACTTTGAATGGTCAATGAGGGACTGATTATAAGTCAAGGTCTTATCTATATTAGCAATAAAGAAACCCAGAAGTCAAGAAATGTGCTGTAATTTAGCACTTAGTAGAGTAGCAGTGAAGGCCTTGGAAAAGATAGTCAGAAGTCAGATGTGACAAAGATTAGAATTGTACAGGCAGTGTTTTTCCATATGAAACTATTAAAACAAAACTTGGATTTTGAAGATGCACACTTGAAAAAAGATTGATGCTTTTGAATTCTACTGTTGGGGAATACTCATGAGAATACCATGGATGTCCATAAAAACAAATAAAAGTATCATTAAACTAATCAAGCTCATGTGTTACAATTTAAAAGAATTTTTTAAAAAAAAGTGACACCAGAGAAATGGTCTAAAACAGCGGTTCTCAACCTGTGGGTCGCGACCCCTTTGGGGGGTCGAACGACCATTTCACAGGGGTCGCCGCGCGCGTTAGCCCGCCATCTTGGTGCCACCGTCACTTGCAGGGGTGAAATGCTCCCGGTTCGGCTGTGCCTGCGGGTCGCCGGACAGCCGATAGCGACAGAATCGGGAGACTTCACCCACTGCCCGGACACCGCCATTTGGGTTCTTTTACCCTCTGCGCATGCGCAGAACGCTTTGCACATGCGCAGAGGGTAAAAGAACCCAAATGGCAGCGTCCAGGCAAAGTCTCCCGCTTCCGTCGCTATCAGCTGTCGGGCGACCCGCAGGAAAGCCCGAACTGGGAGCATTTCACCCATGGTGCCATGCCCCCTTTGTCACCTCATCCTGTGCGGGGAGGGGCCAGGGCGGAAGTCGCAGCGGCGGTGGGGTCGTGGCGGCGGCGGGGGGTCGCAGGGGGGTCGCGGCATTAGAAAGGTTGAGAACCACTGGTCTAAAATGTATAAAGATACTTCTAATCACTGTTGAAAATGTGAAAAACATGAAGGGATATTTTAGCATTCATAGTGGATTTACGAAAAAATGAAAAAATACTAGATACAAATACATCATTGTGATGCAGAGAGTTTCAAAAATTAGCACTCGGTGAAACCAAAACCTTTGTTATTAGGACATACACACTCAAGTAGAAAAGACTTACAGTTGGTTTATATATAGTAACTGTGAAGTTTCCGAAAGATGCCCTAATTAATTCATGAACCACGAGCCAAGTTTCAAAAGAAATCCATTCATTTATTAGGAGCAACATTCCGGCAATTACTCAGGTGGAGTTAGCTCTGACCTCATGTAATTTACGGGCCCCCATGACCCTGTCTCCCCCTTCCTCCCTGGGCATGTCATAAATCACATTCTCCAATGAACCACGTTGGCGGGCTGTAAAACCCACACCCCTCCCGCTGACTGCAGTAACCTAGGATACAATCTGTAGAAAGGCATGTGTGGAATGTAGTTTCAGTTGGGGCAACCAAGCAGCTCCGTCAGTTCTCCCCCCCCCTCCTGCTTATGGCAACTTGAAAGCTTTGCAAGTTGACAGTAACTGCAGTGAGGTCATTATATGCACAAAGGCAAATGACAGAAACACCAATAATGGAGGAATGGATTGTGAAGATGACTGATTTTGCAAAAATGGCTAAATTAACTTGTTTGATTAAGAAGGGAACTACAATTTTATAAAAGACTGGAAACCTTTATAGACTTTTTGCTGAAAATGGGTAAAAATTAGCTCCTGATTTCAGGATTTAGTTACGATATGCAATATGAAAGGGTGAAGATGGTAATTGCTATGTTTGTAACCACTTCAAAGAAGATTGAAAGCCACTTCTTTAGATACCTTTCTTTTATTTTTGCTTTTTCTTTTACCCTTTTAGAATCTTTTTCTGTTTCTTCTTCTGTTAACAGAAAATGAACAGTTTCTGTTAATTTTTAAAAACTTTGTAAAATTTTCTTTTAACAAATTTTTAAAAAAGTCAACCTGGAATTCTCTTTTGAGGCACAAATCATCAGGGTTAAGTTATAATTTAAGCACACTATGCAAATATCTACCTCTGGAGAAATCTATAATGCTGGGAAAAGGTATGAGGTTGACCATCATTTTTTATAGTAATAATGCACCATTGGAAAACCTAATAAAGCAATTGATTTATTAGCATGTTAAAATCATGGATTTGTTCTTACAGATAGTCCTCAACTTAGCAGCTGGTCAAAGTTATGACAGCCCAGCCCCCTCCCCCAAATATATTTATGACCCAATTCTGATGGTTGTCCTCCCCCACAGTCATATGACTGCATTTTGGGTGCTTGGCAGTTAGCTGCAATTTACAGCCTTTACTTCCAGTTTTTGCAAAACGCCCCATAGCAAATGAGGACTACTATAAATCTGTTTCCCATAATTAAATTTTATATAGATAATTCATTTAATCATATCTGTGCGGTACCACACTGATGCAAATTACTCCTTTCTAGTTGTAACAATTACTCTTTCTAGGACAGAACTGCACTTCCTTACTGCTTCTTCAGTATTTTTTGTATCTACGTCAATGTCATTGTATGTATTTTGCTTGACACTTATTTTGTTTTCTTATTATAAGCAAACTGTTGTGTTACGGCATAACAGTAGACATATTTAAGTAGAAGTATCTGTTATTTATATTTGGAATATGCAGTCCCTGAATATCAAATGTTGAATATATGAACCTATTGTTAGATCTATAGAAGTGTAAACAGGAAGTGTGTCACTGAGACTGCCACTGGAACTTTTTAGGAACTGATAACATTTGAATGTTGGCAGGTTCTTGAATTTTTCAAGGGGTGATGCTACTATTAGAAGCCTCCTTAACTTAACTGGCTTCCTGTGCTGCAAACAATAGATTTAGAAAGGCTTGTGAAAGAACTGTTCAGTAGTTACATAGGAATTACTTTTTTTCCAAAATGGTGTGAGTATGTTTGTGACTGATGGAATGAAAAATCTTTTTAAACAAATAAATAGTGAAATGTTAATAACTCTTACAAGTCTTGAGCTGTGTTCTATAAAAGCCTATCTGGTGTTCTTGCAATAATGGTATTTGTGACTTTAAAAAAAAAGATTAGTTTTGAACTGCAGTTGTTCAAAATAAATTTATTGTCATCTAATATCATATATTGAATATTAACATTAATAGCAAAACATTGTCAAAATTACTTAATTTTAATCCCATTAATAACTGTAGTATTTTCATTCTATTCTGATCTTTTTATAACGGTGTCAGTATTCCAGTCTATCAGAGATTGGGAAGAAATACCTTGGTGCTACATGGTCAAAATATCTGATCATGTGGCATCATAGATCAGTCACTTCAAAGTCAAGGCAGGAAAAATTACGTTCACTATGAATGTACTTTGTGGAAGAGTCACAACATGAACATTTTTTAATCTGCCTTTCTAATTGGTTGAAAAGAAGAATGCTTTCAAAGATAATATTAATGAAATTTGACCTCCTGTCAAATCTCAGCTTTGAACAGACCCAAAATAATCCAGGGTTTGAAAAGAAGGGGAAATAACCATTTTTCAGTGTATTGCTAATGATATATTACAGAACTCCACTCTCTTTTTAGAAGTCTTTTAGCATTATTGTGATATAGATTGAAGTGTAAAGTAAAATTGATTTTTAGCAACCATTGTGTGATTCACCTGTGAATAGCTGCTTATGTTTGATATGACCGCTTTTTAAAAAAAAAAAATGTTAAAGCTGTTATAAAAGTAAATAATTTTTTTGCCTCAAAATGGAAATTGCTCTTCAAGTAAAGCTTAAATTAAATATTTATAATGCAACCTCATGTAATGATAGCCTAAGAGATATTTCTTTTTTGCAGAGTGCTTTTGGAGTATTGCAGTGCATAGTTTAGAAGGGAGCAAGTTGGGATACTACCTCTTCTTTCGGTAGCCCATTTTCATTTGAAACTCCTCCAAGTCACTTTAGTCCTCCTGGAATTCAAGAGAACAAGTGAATGATCTTTGAATGTATTTTATGAATAAAACGCATGGCATTTTAAATTAATTATTTATCGTACTGTATTGTGTGTTTGTGAGTTGCATAGGGAATCTTTTATTGTTTTATAACAAATAAAAGCAATGGTCTACAAATTTTAGGGACTATTTAAGAGAGAAAAATAGGCATGCTGGGAAAGGATCAAGTGTCATTTGCTCCTGCCTCCATTAACTGTACAGTTCTTTTCTGAAGTTGTTTTGCAAAGGAGAAGCAGCTGTTGGATTAATGTTACAGTCGGTTGCATTGTAGCACTTAGTTTTTGTTTCAAGAGTCCCTACATATCAGAATTATTTATTGCTAGGCCTGTCCTCACTTTCAATGCTAGCTCGCCAACTCACTCCTCGAGCCAAATGTCCCAGTTGCTGAGTGAAATTATCTTAATTCCAGCTTCAACGAAGTGATTATTCAAAATATGAATATTCCCTATGTGTCAAAGAATGAGAAAGATAGGGCCAAGAAATTCATGGAATACTACTTGCACTTTCATTTGAGTAACATGAGCAACCATACGTGTTACTTGACCAATTGTACAGAAGACCAATCGTTAACAAGAGGTGGATTTAAGGTCTCGTTTACCCATAAATCAGACAAGAGGTTCTTAAATGTTGTTGTCCCAGATTCCTGGCAAGCAAGCAAAAGCATAAATCTTTCTTTTGTTGCACTTTTCATTAGGCAAATAGGTAGACAATTGGTGCTCAAAGCATCAAAATAGTATGTGATTACAGACAGATAGCTTCGTTTGTTTGTGTGCTGTATAATAGATGTACCAAGCACTTTCACATTAAATAATGTAGGAAGCATTTTTATCATGAAACCTCTCTCCCCTATTTACTGCTTATGCTTACTTTACTAAGGCTGCTAATACTATTAATTATTTCATTCATCCATACACATCCATACTCAAATATATATGCAGAACAGAGAGATTAAAAGATTTTACTGTAAGATTGCAAACTACAGTAATGGGCATAATAAAAATGAGAAAGATCAGAACTAGAAGACCTCCAATGTCCCTTCCAATTCGGTTATTCTGCTACTACTACCAGATTTAGGAATCAAATTATGTGTGTGGTATTTATGCATATATTAAAAAGATAATTTGTTAAGCTGTGTATATTATGGAAACTGCTAATCCCTAATTTTGATATATTATGATGAAAAAGTATTCTGGTAATGGGGCAAATAGAAATACATAGACAAAAAGCAGTACTGGCATCCTAGTGCTAGGCTATGGAATGTTGTAACTATGTTTATTGATTAAATCACAATGCTAGGCCATAAACTAGAAAGGCTAAATACAGGTAGTACTTGCTAAATACAGGTAGTACTTGCTTAACATCCATTTGTTCACTGACAGTTCAAAATTACAGCAGTGCTGAATGAAGGGTCTCCCAGTCCTCAACGGTTAGGCTATCACAGCAGCCCCATGGTTATGTGAACAGTGTAGGGTCCACCTACATTTATGACCACCTAATGGCTGCCTGCCTACCTACCTGCTGCCACCAGCTGTTGCTGCCACCTGGTCCTGCTTGCCACACCACATACCACTACAATACCGGATGGAGTCTTCTTTCACACTGGTGCAGCAAGGGCCTTCTCTCACACCGGCCAGGCTCTCAGGTTGCACACTGGACAGGTCCTCTATTTGTGTGCCAGCCAGGACCTTCTTTGAGAAAGAAGGCCCTGCTGCAAGGGTCCTTCTTTTGTGCTGGTGCTCCCAGGGCCTTTTTTCTATGTACCAGTTGGGTTCTTCTTTCTTGAAAGAAGGCCCTAACCAACACATGGCTTAGAGACCCTGGCTGGTGCATGAGAAAGGCCCTGGCCGCAACAGTGCTGAAGAAGGCCCTGCCCGGACAGTGCAGTAGTGATGTGTAGAGCAGCAAGCATGGCATAGGACTTGGTGGCAGGGGCAGCTGGCCTCAGTGGGCAGTCAAAAGGGCAGAGATGGGTGTCAACCCTGAAGTTGGCCGAACTGTGGCCATTTTCTTTTAGTAGTTTTCTCTTGGGAGGTTTCTCTTCTCACAACTTCAGGGCTGACACAGCCTGGAGCGAAGGGAGGGGGCTGTAGAGATAGCTGGGGTGTTGTAGCCTAAATAAAATCCTTTCCCTTGGGAATCAAGGACATTGGTACAGGTGTTCAAAAGGTCACCTAGCAACTGGACTGTATGCTGACTGGACCATGTGACTGAAGACTCTGGGGGGAAGTGACAAAGTTTTTCTTTTAATTGGGTGTAAAACCAGCGGTAACTTAGAGATGGTTTTCCACCAGGAATGTGCCAATTTGATATGTCCCAATAAAATGTTCTTTGAGGAATTTGCCTGCCTCGGAGTTCTTATTCAATGGGATGTATTACTTGGAACCTTGACAATGGGAGGGAGATAGGTGAGTGTAGGGAGTTAAAGTAGAGGCAGTCCCTTGTCTTTGTCCAAGAATGGCTTGGATCCAAGAGGGGGTGGTGTCCTCACCTAACGATCACATGGGAGTCAGCAATTGCATTGCTGGAACTGTTGTTGCTAAGCAGTGAGTTATGTGATGTTTCACTTAACCTCATCGGTTAGTAAAGGAGTTTCCAGTCCCACTTAGGATTATTAAGTGAAGACTGCCTGTAAAGACCATATTATACAGTTAGTACCACATGTGAACATGTGAACATAAATTTTCTTAGACCATAAGTGTAACTAACACACACACACACACACACACACACACACACACGGCCTTTTAGACTCTATTAGAAAGTGACATTTATTTCATGTTAAAGATGAGTGCCCACTCCAGAAGATGTGCTGTGAAGCTGCTTAAAAGTTAGTCATATTAGTACATTTTTATGATTGATGGTTTTGTGTTATCTCATAGTGATGCTTAGTGTTAATAGAACATAACAGCTATTTAACTATATAATAATTTTGTCTCTCTCTATAGATGATATGGCAGAACTCCTCCTTGGAGAATCCAAGCTAGAACTTTTTCTGAAAGCGAACCCTCTAAAACAGGGGGCAAGTCCCTGTGGACCCCGACCAAAATTAATTGAAGTCAGAAAGCATCTCACTGCAGCACTTGATCGTGGAAATTTAAAGGTATTTGTGCTTCCATAGTAATTGTTGAGAGTTTGATGTTTGACCAATATAAGAATAAATAATGTTGCTTTTAAAATATTTGGATAAATCATTTATATAATAGCAATACAGATCTATTTGGTGTATCAAGAGTTCCCAGTTTTTGTTCTTCCAGTTTTACAACACATTAAGTATATATCCCTGTCTTCTGGGATTTCATATGATTTGATTCTACTTAGCAGGATAAATTGTCATTGGAGATAACAGGCTAAAACATATGGCTGTGACAGGTGAGGGACAAAAGGTCAAGAAATAAAATCAAAGATAAAGCTATGAGAATGAAATGGTTTCATTTTTTAAAGGCTGGCATTTCCAAAGATACGTAAATTAAGTACCAGCAATGAATTCATAATGATGATTGAGTTTCTTCAGATATTATTTGGAACTGAAATAAATTAATCTGAAGCTCAGTTTTTGATGGGACTTAATTAATTTCACTTCAAAAAAAAATTTAAGCTCCAAGTCTCATCATCTTTTTGATAGCATTTAGACTTATATACCGTCCCATAGTTCTTTACAGCACTCTCTGGGTGGTTTACAATGTCAGCATATTTCCCCCAACAACCTGGGTCCTCATTTTACCAACCTCAGAAGGATGGAAGGCTGAGTCAACCTTGAGCCCCATCAGGGTTGAACTCCAGGTTGTGGGCAGATTTTGCCTGTAATACTACATTCTAACCACTGCATCACCAGGAACATGATGAGATTATGGTATGGTATGGTATGGTATTTATTTTCTTTATATACTGTCCAGGGTTACGTGGTTGAGCAGTATATGAACGGTTCCTTCAATGGTTCCTTCATTCCTTCATGCCCCCATTACTTAGTGCTTATCTTTATTAGACTGCAATAGTAGCAGAGATAGGCTGCTGACGGTTCGGACCGATTCGGGCGAACAGGTAGTTCCGAGCAGCGGCTGGACCCACCCACCCGCCCGGCACTATCCTGTCCTATATAATTGTCGTGTTTTTGTTGCCGTGCACATGCGCAGAAGGCGCGCATGCTCACATTTTCGGTTCTTGGCGAACCGGTTGTTACATTATGTGATGCCCACCTCTGAATACTAGTCTTGCTAATGTACATTTTAAGTCCAAGAAAAATAATGCTAATTTGATTCCTTACATTAACGGATATTTGATTGCGACTTTGTTGAAAGATATTCTTATTTCAAAATACAAAATCAAAATGTAATTTTTATGTTGCAAAGATGTTACTTCTCTTTTTTAGTTACAAGGCATCTATTTTTAAAACTATAAAGTTATATGTTAGTTGTATACTTAATATTTAAGTGCTACTTTAAAAATGTTTTAGAAATAACGATCTTAAATTATACTGGTCACTTTTCTTTCTCATAGGTTTTTTGTAGAAATAAAATGATAATGAGAGTGCAGTTTAGACCATCTTTAGTCTTAAGAGATATAAATATAACATAAATCAATTTAAGGAATAAAGAATGTTAGATTAGTATATCAGGGTTTTTGAAACTGTTTTCTAGGAACTTAGGTTGCCATGAGAACTAGA
This sequence comes from Thermophis baileyi, assembly GCA_003457575.1. NCBI lineage: Eukaryota > Metazoa > Chordata > Lepidosauria > Squamata > Dipsadidae > Thermophis > Thermophis baileyi. The sequence continues at coordinate 938,512 of QLTV01000832.1, forward strand.
TGGAGTTTTGAATACAATCAATTTTCTAACACTAGAATTTTGCCTGTCGATTAGGAGTTCTAGGAATTTTTCTTTTTAACAAATAAGTCCTAAAATACTTTAAAAATCCCATGTATGATATTGCCTTGTATCTGATACCTGCTGCTTGCCCTCTTCTTTTTTCTAGCCAGAGTTCTTACAAGAAGCCCATTTAGTTATGGCCAAATTAAATTATATGGAAGGCGATTACAAAGAAGCTCTTAATACATACGCTAAAGTGGGAATTGATGACTTGCAGCTTGCTGCTGTACCTCCTTATTGCTTAAGAATGATTGCTGAAGCATATTCAACCAAAGGTAAGGTGGCTTTCAATGTAATTGTGAGTTGCTCTCCCCCTTTATTTTATTTTTATTTCTCACTATACTGAAACTTGATAGCAAGTGTGTTGTTAATTCTGTGACATAGAGCAAAAGGCATGCAGAAAAGAAAGGGATGCATTATTAGTATAGATAAGGCTAGCAAATTTGGTTTAAAAATGCACAGTCAAGAACAAATGCTTTTTTAATTTGACCTATATGGTCCATATTCATTCAAAATACACCTACAATTGTTTCTATGCAGAGGGGTTGTTTCTGTGAAAAGTATCATGTTAGAGTTAAAGATTATGATGAAATAATTCCTGTCACATAAACTATACAGTTTGCCTTCTCCACTTTATCCGTTTGGCCTTTTCCCTCAAAATGTGAGCTGTTGTAACAACAGGAAGTTTGTACTTGTCTCCAAAGTCTTGCAGAATTCTGATGTCTCACACTTGTTAATGGATTTTTTTTTTTATAATTCCTCTTGTGCTGCAGCCAAGCTAGAAGTTGCCATATTACTTAACACATATTGATGTGGAAACTCTGCGGTCCAAAGTTGTTTTCAGAGTGTTTAGAATCTTCAAGTGGAAGTACTCTTATTGAATAACTTGTTATTTTAAAATATTTTAATGATGTCCTGAAGCTTTCCTACTAATAAGTATTTGAATACTGTGAAAATCTTGGAAGAAGACAAGAAGACACTGACGAACATGGAGTTATTTAAAAACAACTTCCATGAATGAGCCTGACTCAAAGGAGATTTTACAATAGTGATCAGTTTTTAGTTGCATGTTATTTATATTTCAGTTAGCTTCTGAAATAAACATGGATGCATTGCTCACAGTGCTCACAGATCTGATCAAATTTCCATAGCCACATCCCAGGAAAAATATTCAAAGAGAGGTGACTCTTCTATACTTAATACATTTCTTTAGGGATTTTCAAAAGGTGAAATTAGATAATGATGTTTTGGAATATTGCGGTACTGCTTTTTCCAAATATTAGTTTCTGCTTTCTTATGGATGTATTTTATTAATATGAACAATATTTACAAGATAAACAAGGTCAAATACTAGGTTTAGTTAGTTTTGCCTTGTTTATGAAATGTGCAATGCTTGTGTAGTTTCTATAGGTGGCAGTGTTGATTAAGGATCAAGGTTATTCTTTATACTTTATGTGCAATATTCTGAAAATGCAGCCCTTTATACTCATTAGAATATAGAATACACTTGGAAGTTTTACTGACAAATGGCATAGTTGATTCTAGAAGAATAACTGTATGGCAGATGTTGCATTGCTTTTTCTACAATATACAGAAGTTACGTTTGCTGCAGAAAAACATGCATTATGATAAGCATATTGTGGTGGTGACAGTTTAAGTAGACAGGTGGAAAAAATAATTATTTTACTTTTTTAAAAATTTCTCCCTGATTTTAAATTCATAAGACATTTTTTTCTTGGAATAATTATTCAGGTTAGATAAAGAATGGATGGATTCATTCTTACAGCCAAATTTAGAAAATTTTTCTAAATCTTTCAAGATTTTATAAAGTAATTGGGACCCATTTTCCTAATATAATTAGGATTTAGACTAATGGATGTGGTGAATGTAGAACCAATGAATGTGGTGGGGGATCCATGACACCAGGAAGATATGATGGAAGTGGTTTCCTCAACACCTTTTTGTTCATTCATAGGTTTTTGCTGTAGCTGTGCTTGTGTTGGTTTAGGAGCTGCCTGTGCTTCCTCTAGAGACCTGTGCCAAAAACGTTTATATCTGTTGCACCATTCCATATGTCAGGAGCAAATCCGTATATCCTGCTTCTGTGCTTTTCTTTTACAGTGGCACTCTGACTTTTTTTAAAGCAGTTTTTTTAGCAGTTTAGCAACTTTATTAGCTACCGCTAATAAGATTGTATTTTAGTGTATTTTCTTACTGATACTAATAACTGGAATAACATAATTGCTCTGCTTGAGCTGTTTTTCTCCATTGCTCTTCCAAATTTAAGATGCCACCAGCGTCTTGTTGCATATTATTTTAGAATTTAAATACACTGACGATAATTCTTTTCAGTTATTTCTCTCGTTTCATTTAAAAGTGTTGCTGCTGCGATATTTTTTTAAAAAAACTTACTTTCTTACAAACATTTATTTATTTACCCAAGTGTTCTTCCTAAAACATCTTAAGTGTACAAAAATTTTTATTTGTTTAATTATATAAAATACAAAGAAAAAATAGAAATAGGAAATTAAGGGAAGGTAAAGGAGCGGGGGGGGGAGAAAGGTGTGACATACAAGGGGGGTGGGTGGGAAAGAAAAGAAAGAAAAAAAATATCCCTAAAACATCTTGTACCATTCTTGGTAGCATCTTAATGTGTTGTTGGAATCCAGCTGGCCCTCTTAAATTCCTGAGAACAAATGTACCCCTGCATCTGTTTAAATAATTTGTTATACAAAAAGGAAGATACTTCGACTCAAAATCTGTGGGACACCACAAAAGCATATGTTAGGGGTCTGGCAATGGCATACACAGCAAGAAAATATAAAGAAAAAAACTCAGCAAGATATATTACAAAAAGAACTTAAAGAAACCGAGATTACACTACAGAAAGAGCCACAAAACAATTGAATAAAAGAAAGAAGAGAGACTATTAGACATAAATTAAATTTAATAACTCAAGAAGAAGTCGCCCAAAAAATTAGAATGGCAAAACAAAAATATTTTGAACACGCTAACAAACCGGGACAATGGTTAGCATATAAACTGAAAAAAGAAAAAGAGAAAAAAATAATATATCGACTATTAGACACAGAAAGGAATATACATTATAACAAAGAAAAAAAAAGGAAATAACCCAGAAGTATTTCACAAAACATTACCAACAAGATGATATAGAAGAAAATGAAATAAAGAAATATTTAATGGCAGAACCAGCTAATTTAATTACAGAGGAAGAGAGAGAAATGTTCAATAGACCAATTACCATAACAGAATTAGAAGCAACATTGAAGAAACAAAAAAATAATAAAACACCCGGTCCAGATGGCATCCCTGTCGAAGTTTACAAGAATACACTAGAAACAGTAGAACAGATTTTATTGGAAATATACAATGAAGCGTTAGAGGAAGCAAAAATCCCACTATCTTGGATAGAATCAATAATCACACTCATTCTGAAAGAAGGTTCCGATAATCAAAATATACAAAACTACAGACCTATTTCGTTATTGAATACAGACTATAAAATATTTACAGCAATAGTGGCAGAAAGAATCAAAAAGATTTTGTGCAGATATATAC
>QLTV01000833.1:4651-18907 GCA_003457575.1 Thermophis baileyi
AATTTCAAAATATACTGTCTTGAATGGGTTTTCTAGGGATCTGTTTGCCTGCTTGTGTGAATGGAGCCAAACGTCATGCTTCCACTTTCTATACGGTCATTATCTCATTATCTGTATCGGGCAGGAATGTGGAATGAGCTTCAGGCAGGTTCTTCGTTAGTATCTTGATTTTTCCTTGTTTTTCTTTTTTTTTTTTATTATGAGTAATATTTTATTTGGGGGGGGGGTTGCTTCCCACAAAAGAAAGAAAGAAAAAGAAATAAAGAAAGGAGGGAGGGAGGGAGGGAGGGAGGACCACAAACCTGGCTGGCACTAGACACAGCTTCAGAGGATGCTTTGAAACAGCACAGCAAAGGCTGGAAGGGACCTCAGAGGTCATCTAGTCCAACCCCCTGCTCCCTGGCAAAATGGACTGCTAAATTGGCCGCACCCACCCAGTCACATGACCACATGGCCACGCCCACCCAGTCACATGACCACACCCACATGACCTCCAAGCCACACCCACAAAATAAGCCACGCCCACAAAATAAGCCACGCCCACCCAGTCACATGACCACACCCACATGACCTCCAAGCCACACCCACAAAATAAGCCACGCCCACAAAATAAGCCACGCCCACAGAACCGGTAGGGAAAAAATTCACATTTCACCCCTGCCCCCACTCTCAACTCCATGTGGTCAGCTGTACTGGAACCATGTGCTTGGTGGTTCTGTTCATCAATAAACCATCTTTCCAATCAGCCTCCATGTTTCCAGTGTCTTTCTCCCAGCTTGGAACTGAACCAGATGGATGTTTCTTCCCACAAAGACTCCAAAGATGAGCTGCACCCATCATTGTGACACTATCCTCCTATTCAGTGTTTCTCAGAAATAAATTCAGTCAGACTTATTCTTTCCCACCTCTCTAATACAAATCCTAAGTGGTGTGTGACAATTTGTACAGAACAATGAGACTCTATTTACATGGTTGTATGCTGGACCAGCCTCTCAGCCAGAGCAAGGAGCAACTCAGCGCGGGTCAAATCTGGATCTAACCACGACTCCGCCTCTCGCCAAAGAGGAAACGTGGGAGGACTGATTCGCTTTCTCCCTCTTCCTGCACCACCCCGCCATTCCCCTGCCTCCCCACAAGCCTCTCTGAAGCGCTTCCTGGAAAGAGCTCCGGGAAGCGGTGTGGCCAGCCAGACTTACGTTGCCCAGGCCGGGGTTTCTGCGTCCGGATCGCTGCAGCCGCTGCAGACAAGGCGAGCGCGGGTGGGTCTATTGCCGTCTCCGAAGCAGCGGCAGTAAGAGGCGGCAGTGGCCTAGCCTGATCTGAATCGGAGGACGCGGCCATGGCGCTCTGGTGTCGGCCTGTCTGTTGTGGCTGTTCACGCTCCGCTTCGTCCCGGGCCGCGGGACACTTGAGCAGTTTGCGGAGTTGGGGCTTGGTCAGCTGCGGCAGCGACACTAAGAGGCAGCTTGGCGATGAACTGGCGGCACCCGCGCTGAAGGCGCCCGTAAGTAGTGGTGCACTTGGGGCGAATGGAAGTCACGAGGGAATAAATGGACCCAGCGCTCACTGGCGCCAGCGGACAACCAGCTCCCGGGGAGAGTTCGAGGCGCGTGGGCGAAGGAAAGGGTCAGACGAGGACGCGGGGTAGGGTGCAGTAGGGAAGGCCGCCTTTGGGAGGCTCCAGAAGGAGTCCAGAACTTGAAAAACAATGGCTCCCGCTGGGATGAGCGGCTAAAACAATGCTTGCCAGCCCTGATGCCCTGAGATGTGGGGTGACTGCAGTGCCCCGGTATCCCTTGGACTTTGTAGGAATGACCCAAAGGTGCTTTTTCAAGAGGCAACTGGACTTTCTGGTTTTTCTTTGAAGACGTTTTGCTTCTCATCCAAGAAGCTTCTTCAGCTCTGGAAAAGCACCTTTGGGACAACCATGACCTGGAAGACTGAGAATCTCCATAGACATCTGTAGGAATGATATTCATAAGAAATGGCGAGGGGAGGAATAAAAGCCGAGGTGCGGAGAGGGAAAGGTTTTCCAACCTGGCGAGATGAGTAAGGAAATTACCCAACTGCCTGATGCCCTCCAGAGGTGTTGAGGTGCAGCTGGTGGGAGATGTCGCCTGGTGCATTTGGAGGGCATCAGATGGGGGGTAATGACTGAGATTTGCAGAAGGGCGAAGGAAGACCATTTACAGACCCAATAAGCTCAGGCCAGAAGGGGAAAATGCAGTATTTCTTATTGTATAAGTCTGTTAGGGAGTGGACTGGACTGTCACAAGATGTGATGTTTCCTTGTCTTGGAAGCACCTTAAATATGCCAGGCTTACAAATCAGACATATTGAACGATCTGTCAGTGGGCATCATTCTCAATGGGCCATACTGGCTGGTAAACGGGAGGCATGAGTATTAGATATGTTTGTTGCCTTGAGTTGGGGAAAATATAAAAAAGTGGGATAAAAAGTGTTCTTATTACAGCAGTAGTTCAAACATATCTGATGGGCTTTCTCAACCACATTCATCAGTTCACAAAAGTTACTGGCTTAACAACAAAAGAGATGACAGAGAAGAAATGGGCATTTTTCTCTTGCTCAGCCCATGTTTTTAGATACCAGAACCCATTTTAACAATACTTGATAAGTCCTTCAGGAGAAAGTAAGACAAGAGTTCATGAGTAAGCCCCTCCCCAAATATGAAGACGCTTAATCTAGTAATGTTCTTTACAAGTTTATCCACATGGAAGAAATTCAGTATGCTTCCCTGCCTTATCTGCTACTGTTACTAAAACTCACTGCAACAAATCCAGGGAGCTTTCCTCCCCAGGCATGTGCATGTGGTCCACTTGTATGCATACATACAGTTGTAGATTCCTGCATTTTCATATAAGTATAGAAAGCATTCTCACACAGAAACCTTCCCTCTTGCATACAGACAGGATATGCAGAAATTTGTGCTTAGCAGCATAAACATATATATGCTTTTTCTACATGAAGCCCCATTGTGTTAAGTGGTTCTGGCTACTCAACATCTCTGCAGAAGAGTGGATGTAAGGGGAAACATCCATGGAGCGTTGAGCTGTTTGTTTGCTGAGCTTCAGACACAAAAACCCTATGCATGCAAACTGTTTAATAAGCCCCATTAATCTCTTATTCCAGATGGGTATACTTAGAACTTCTGATCTTGTTCAGTCAACTAGCCTCATTCTCTGTTTCCTTTCCATGTGTTTGCAATGAGAAGTATCTCAGAGCAACTCTAAGCCATTTGGAAAACCTGATTTTTTCCTGAGTCTTCATGTGGAGGACTTCCATGGATTAAAGAGGTTTTCCAATGCAGAGATTAGTACTGTGCAGATCTTTGAAAAAGCACTTCATAGTCCAAATGAAGCATTCCCTCAAAGCTGTTTGACAAACCAACATAGCCTCCTTGCTTTTAAGAGCAAGTGACCATGTTCCTTGACTTTGACCTGCTTCACAGCCCATTTTCAGCAGTTTCTTTAGTACAGTGATGGCGAACCTTTTTTTGCTCGGGTGCCAAAAGGGCGTGCGCACGCACGATAGCGCGCGCGTGTGTGCCCACACCCATAATGCAATGCCCTCCCCCCGTGCATGCACGCACAACCCTCCCGCGCTGCCCCCCACGCATGTGCGCAGGACTCACTGAAGCCTCGGGAGCCTGTGGATGGCGAAAAACGGATTCCAGCTGATTTTCGGCCTTCCGGGAGGGCGGGGGGAGGTCGTTTTCGCCTTACCCAGGGTTCAGAAAAGCCTCCGGAGCCTATGGATGGCGAAAAACGGACCCAACGGCCCAACCGGAAGTTCGGAAACGAACTTCCGGTTGGGCCGTTGGGCCGTTTTTCACCCTCCCCAGGCTTCAGGAGGCTTTCCTGAAGCCTCGGGAAGGCGAAAACTACCTCCCCCCCGCCCTCCGGAAGGCCGAAAATCAGCTGGCCAGCGCGCACATGCACGCTGGAGCTGACATAGGGCAACACCTCGCGTGCCCTCAGATATGGCTCTGCGTGCCACCTGTGGCACGCGTGCCACAGGTTTGCCATCACTGCTTTAGTAGGTTTGGGAAGGAGTGCTGAAGGATGTACGTATCACTCAGCCTAACACTGCTTACCCCAAGCACAGTACTTACACAGAAGCCTCTTGGTAGGAGACAGGGACAAAGCCTCAGCACTATGGACAGTGCTTCAATGAAGCAAATAGTGTTATTACTTTATGTCAGAGAAGGGAATGATGTTGCCTCCTGCCTTGCATAGACTTAGCCAACATCACCCCCCCACACACACACACATCTGGAGGACAGGGATAGCATGCTTGTCTCCATCCCTTGAAGCAGTCTCTCTTTCTGTCATGCCTTATTACAGACACTTCCTTTTGTGATTTGTACCACCACATATTCTTTAACCTCCTTCCCCAATGCAGAGATAATTATTTGGGTAAAAAACTAATCTTCTTTTCAGGTAACTATGGTGCTTATGAATTTTTTAAATGATCAGATAGTATTTTGTAAATGGGCTTGCTCTTGCTACGTGTAGGTAGATATACTACAGGTAGTCCTTGGGTTATGACCACTTGTACAGCGAGTGTTCAAAGTTACGACAGCACTAAATGAGGGGGACTTATGACTGGATTCAAGGTTGTGACTGTTGCAGCATCCCCACAGTCATGTGATCACAATTTGGGTGCTTGGCAATTATGACAGTTGCAGTGCCCTGCAGTCACACAATCACCATTTGCAAACTTCCCTGCCGGCTTCTCACAAGCAAACTCAATGGAGAAGCTGGCAGGAGGTTGCAATTTTCTCCTGCTCTTGCCACTTTTTTGTTCACCCACCTACTCTCTGTAGCACTTGTAAGCAACATCTGCCCACTCACCTGTAGCTCTCACCCCTCACCTTCACCTCTTACACACTAGCTTGCTTTTCTGGAACTCCTGGCTTTTTCCACGTCACATTCACATGAAGTCCTCGCTTATCAACCTGTGTGGTCCTGGGGTTACAATGGCAACTGGGGCTGCCAGGATTGTTGTTGCTGTTGTGGCCTGGCAGCGGCCAGCAGACCTGGCGGCAGACTTGGACAGTGAGGAGGTTGGGGAGGAACATGGGCCAGTCCTGGAGTCTGGGAAAGGCTCTGATGAATGCTCTGCATTGGAGACAGAGATTGGGCCAGGGCCGTCGAACAGTTATCAGCTACATTCAAAGTTGGAGATAAGCGGGGATGAAGAAAAGCTGAAAAACTTGTGATAAGATCAATTAAAGCATTTGAAATGCTTAGAAAGGGAAAGGGTCCATCCGAAAAAAAAGTTGATGCATTAATTACTTCAGAAATCTTCAAAACTATAAAATTTGTACAAAATCATTGTAAAATTTGTACAAAGTCCATTTGTTGGACTTCCTCAGGAAAGACTTTTAGAAAGCAGCATAACAAATTTGAAGAAAAGACTAATGGATTGTGAACATTTAAAAACAGGTGGCCAATTGCAAGACACGAATAAATTACAATTTCTCAATTTTTTGGAGCCAAATTACTGGAATATTGAAGAAGTAGTAGTTCCATGGTAGCTAAGTGATGCAGTCATGTGACATTGCACTTTACGACCACATCACTTAGCAACAGAAATTCTGGTCCCAATTGCTGACGTAACCAGAGGACTGCCTATAGTAACTTTTGTAAGTCATGCTGTATGAAATAGCTCTTTGAAATGTGGATTTTAAATAACTACCCACTTTTTTCTTTCTGCAGAAATCTAGTTTTCTAGGGAAACGACTGTGTCTATTTTTTCCAAAAATGTATAGTATATGTTGGCGGTAAGTTGAAAGCCTTACATACATCATAAAAAGTACTGATGTTAAAAGTAGATAGCCTCAGAATTAAGAGTTTGACTGTGAAGGATGCAACAGTGGCATATTAAATTATATGCATTATAACATTCAGATTTAGTCTTTTTTTCCCTGTCTCATGTGGCAGTTACACAAATTAAACATCCAGTATGAATCATTAAATCAACATAAAAGAACTTCTGAGGATCACCATATAATCCAGGTTGGTAATATAGCGCCTAAAGCCACCACAGTAAACACTGTCATCCATTGGATTCCAAAATAAAAATTAAAATGATCAGAATCATGTGGGGAATTGTATGAAACATGGTGTTCCTGCCTGAAATTTTGTAAAATAATGAATGAAAAAGACAAAATCTTGTGAGATTTGGTGATCTCTTGGCAATTTTGGCTATTATATATATGTATAAGATACACATATGTATATGTAAGGTTAGGAAATATAAGGTACTTCATGGTGATTGGCTGGTTAGGGGTTCTAGGAGTTGAAATCTGTCATAGCAGGAAGGCCTCACCCTGGAGAAGCCAACATAATGCTTTTTCTGCCACCCATACCCCCTTCACATTATTTATTCACTAAACAAATTTATATGGCCACCCAACTCAAACAGTTACTCCTGGTGGCTTGCAAAATTAAAAATACATAGTACAAAAACCCATAACCCCCCCCAACACACTATAGGGGGAGTAAAAAATGTGATATGAAATGATGACATAAAATACAGTTGTCAGTAGGCATCACCAAACATAAGAAATTAATATAGTGGGAGCAGTAACAATAATTTCATATCTTATATAACATGCACTAGGTTTTTGCCCTGTTGTTTTAGAGCAAGCATATCAAACTCAAGGCCTGCGGGCCGGATCCAGCCCGCGGGGTGCTTAGATCTGGCCCGTGGGGCCGCCCTGGAAACAGTGAAGGACCGGCCCACGGTGCCTCTGCCAGCGAAAACTGAGCTCAGGAGGGCCGCGTGCGGTGGCCCTTTTCACTGGCAGAGGGCTGCAGGAGGCCGTCACAGCCAAAAATGGAGCCTGGGGGGGCCGTGCGGGGGCCCCTGAGCTCTGTTTTCGCTGGCAGAGTGCTAGCAAAACAAACTACTAGCAAAAGTAGATCGCCCCAGCCCTGCCCGGGCCACCATAGGTGCCCCCGATATGAGTCACGTCAAGCTGGCCACGCCCACCATGCCCCCCACCCCCGAGGTCAAACAACCCTGATGTGGTCCTCAATGAAATCGAGTTTGACACCCCTGTTTTAGAGGAAGGAAAATGAATGCAGAATGGAGTGCTTGTTTTTCCCACTTGTTTACTTCAATACAAAATGACAACTTTTGCTTTATTCTCCATACGCATGGCCACACAAATGTACAACATTTTATTTATTTATTTATATATCAAATTTAGAAACCGCTCATCTCCCTCACAGAGAGAAGGTAACTTAAGGAGTTAGTACATTTGAATAAAATGCCTAAACTATTTTTCCTCAGGTTTTGATAACTTTATAGATCCTAAACAGCTAGTATGTTTCCATGATATAGGCGGTACAGGATAGGATTATGAGACTCAGAAACTAATAATTTTGCTGGATGTGGTTTTTGGGTCTCTGTCTTGTCCACGGTCAAGACTTGGACAAAGAGAGATCCACGTTGGATAGTAAAATTGCAAAGTAATAGCTTCTCAAGGTATCTTGGCCTTTTAGTGCAAGACCCAACCAAAAACTCCAGACTTAATTATTTTAAAAAATCTATTTCCTTCCTGCTTCTCAGTATTGACTGAATAATGTTTTTCAACTTTATAGGTAAGCTGGAAGACACTTCTATTTCTTTTGATGACATTTTTTGATGTCTTTTCTTTTAAAAATTTAGTTATTCAGGATAGCGACAATAGAGTTACCCTTCTGAGTAGGGATGATTAAATTGCCTCAGTACAGGGATTATGTTATTTTTTTTCCCAAAAATATTTTGCCAGGTTTCAACATACAACATTGCAAACTCATTGCTTTGGAAAATTGGTTAGTGATGAACAGTATAAAGATCCTTTTAAACTTGGAGGGAAAGACTTGAAAAATCTCTATGAGGATATTAAAAAGGTAAAGGTATTTTTGGTGAGCTGTGGTAAGGAGCTCTAATAGATTACTCTTTAGATGGGATTTTATTATCATGAAGCAAGCCTAGATTTGCAGCTATAGAATGGGCTTTGTTTGCCTTTTTGCAGGAATTATGGGTTTCTACTACAGAACTTAAGGAAATGTGTGAATATTACTTTGATGGTAAAGGGAAGGCCTTTCGACCAATTATTGTGACACTAATGGCCAGAGCATGCAATGTTCATCACAACAGTTCTGGGTAAATATCCAAACTTCATTTTTGAATTGTTAAAGTTCAGATTTGTTTCCATACTAAAGCAAAATATTTCACTTACTATCAATAAGAAATCTGGGCAGTCGGTCAATATCTGTTCCATTTATGCTTTAGAATTCTAGGGGAATGTACGATGTGGCATAAAATATGAATGAGTGAAACTTTAGCTTACAGCACTGTGAATTCATGCATCTCATTCAAACACAGTTTGCTTAACTGATTTTTTTTCAAGAATGCTATTAAAATTATAATATAAAATACAGATGAATATAAAGATGACAGGAAAATGGGGAAGGGAAAGAAAGGTGTAGGTACAGCGGGAAAGGGAAAAAAATTGACTTCCAACTTTTTCAGCACAGTAAAGTACAAAATAGAATTATAGCCTCAACTTTTACTTTACCAACTTAATAAGTACTAGCCATTTCTATAACAACAAACTATATTAATCAGCAAAACCCATCAAGAGTTCAGTCCAGAAGCAGTGTCCAAGTAGAAACAAATTTTCTGTAATTAAAGCAGTTAATTTTACCATGTGTCAGACCTGCCCCAATCAGATCCCTTAGGAAACAAAAGCCTTTGACTCCATTTGGTTAAAGCAAAGGGTTCTTTTACTAAGAATGTTGGTTGCAGTAAAGTCAAGCCAGCTCTGAAATCTACTGCGCTCACTAGATACAAAAATAAGGTGTAGCTTTGCCCCAAGCCCAGCCCAGCCCCCCCACCCCCGGTGACAAGTCTGGTTCCAGCCAACCGGAGCTTGCCAAGACGTTTTGAGAACTCTGAGATGTTTGGGGGTAATCTGCATATTTCTCAGGGTGCCTGGCCATGGGATGCTGGTACAAACAGGATCTGGCTGCTCTGGTCCTTATCACCTGTCACCCCCCCCTCCCGATTTCCTGTCACATACACACAAAGCTTTATTACCCTTTCATCTCCCCCCCTTCTTCTTTTAATGGCAGGATGCCTGTGAGGCCCCAAGTCGAGCCAAGCACAGCTGACATTCTGCCCTCCTTGACAGAGGCGTTAGTTCTGCAAAAGAAAAAAAAGGGGAGGGAGAGATACACAACATTTCTCAATTAGCAAAACAGTTCAATGCAGCTTATCTGGGTATCGGTCATGAAATTTTTTAAGTAGTTTGGAGGCTTTAATATGTTGGGAGTCGACCCATTCAGTTTCTGAGGGGGGAAAGTCTTTCCAGGCTACCAAATACTGGGTTTTTCCCTGATGTATGTGAGAGTCCAAAATGTCTTTGACTTCAAAGTGCCGCTTTCCCTCGATCATAAAGGGGTCGAGAGGTGGTTACGATTCGGGACGCAAGGAAGATGTGATTTCTGGTTTCAGTAGGCTACAATGAATTACCGGGTGTACACATCTGAGCGTTTTTGGAAGTTCAAGTTCTACAGTTACTGGGTTAATAATCCTTTTGATGGGGAAAGGTCCAAAGTATTTCGGCCCCAATTTTTTTGATGGTTGTCTAGATTGTAAGAATTTGGTAGAGAGATAGACCTTGTCTCCCACCTTAAAGTCCTTTGACTTGATGCGCTTTTTATCAGCCTGTTTTTTGTATGCTTCCCTAGCTTCATCCAAAGCTTTTCTCACCACTGGCCAGGTGTTCTGTAACTGGGCAACCCAATCTTTCAACGATGCAGTTAATGGGGTGGTCTGAGGTAGTTCAGGGATAGATACAAAGTCTTGTCCTGTGGCCACTTTAAATGGAGCGAACCTGCTGCTACTGTGCACTGAGTTATACGCTATATATAGCATCTGAGGTATTGCTCCAGGATGCCATTGGTCTGTTCACAGCCTCCGTTAGTAGCCGGATGATGTGAGGAGCTGAGCCCCTGAGTGGTCCCCAAAAGTTTTAGGAACTCCTGCCAAAGCCGTGAAGTGAATTGGACTCCGCGATCTGAGATTATTCTTTCTGGAGCACCATGCAGCTGATAGACATGCTGCACGAATAGTTTAGCCAAAGGCACTGAGGGGATTTTTTGAAAGGGTATAAAGTGCACTCGAGCTTTCGGACAAGCTCAGTTCTACAATAAAGTCCATTGATATCTCTTTCCATGGGGTTTTGGGCTCTGCTACTGGCTACAGGTATTTTCCCTTGTCGCCTCTTGGCAGAGACACAAATGGGGCAGCTTGTTCTGACCTAGGCTTCCTGATAAAGCATAAATCACAAACGTAGTCCCAAAAAACCTCTTTTTATTTCAACGGCTGTGAATTATGTTCATTCACAGCTGTAATAAGTCCCAAACAGTTTTAATTAGTCCGACAGAAGTCTGCCACAGTCTTTCAGGAGAAGGCTGATAAGCATCCACCTTTATCTCTCTTGACACACTGCCAAAGACCTAATTGGCAAGTAGCTTTGCAAGGCCAAACAGAGCACAGAGTCAAAACGGAGCTGCTGAGTTACACCGACCAGAATTGAACCAAGTTGCTTCCTGCAAAGCTCACATCCGTTTGCTCCACTTTTATGAAAAATAGGAGCCAAGCCTTACTCCCGAGTAGCCCTTTTCTTCCTTAACTCTTCTTGCCTTCTGGCAGCTCAGCGCATGCGCGCATTGGGAACAGGCTCCCCCTGTTCCTCTGTCTCGCTGATGTCAGCCTCTGGAGGCTCCGGAGTCAGCACAGAACTCCCAGATGGCCCGGGCCCCATCTCTGCCTCCGACACAGAGCCTTCTCCAGACTCCAGGACTGGCCCATGTTCCTCCCCAGCCTCCTCGCTGTCCGACTCTGCTGCGAGCTCTGCAGGCCGCTGGCGGACCACAACACAACTAGCCACATAGCTCTCTATGTCCTTTTTCAGTGACAGCCACCAAAATTGCCGCTTGATTAGGTGCAGGGTTTTTTCGAAGCCAAAATGCCCCACCACTTTTGAACCATGGCTTTTTTGTAGAACCGTTAATTGTTGGCTTTGTGGGACATATAGTTTGGCTCCCACCCAAGCGAGACCATCTTGCATTGTACATTCTCCCTTGTACATTTGGAACCACTTGTCCTCCTCCAATGCTGCCTTTAATAGTACCCTTTAAATCATCAGCTACTTGGGTTCTCATTTTGGCTTGTGCCCGGGTGGTGGCTGGGGCCACCAGTTGCCTGGAGGGAATGACCAGTTTAATTACCTCTGGCTTCAACTATTGTTTTGCGGCAGCCTGGATAAAGCATCTGCTAGAAAGTCCCCCCCCCCGGGAGGTACCGTACCTTAACATGAAGTTGAATTGGTTAAAGTACTGGGCCCACTAAGTCTGTTTGGGCGATAGTCTTGGGTTTTTTTTTCAAGGCTTCTAAAATTTTATGGTCAGTCCATACTTCAAATGGGGGTTTCCCTCCTTCCAGGAAATGCCTCCAAGTTAGGAGTGCCCAGCGCACCGCATAGGCTTCCTTCTCCCAGACTGCCCATCTCTGCTCCGTCTCATTTAGCTTTTTATAAGTGTAGGTGCATGGCTGCAGGACCGCTTGCTCATTTTCCTTTTTTAAAAAAAATAATAATATTATTTTTATTATACAATTTTCTTTGTTATATATAAAATTTCCATATCTACAATGGCAGTGTACTGTCTGGGTACAGTCTCTTTTAAGTACAAGTAACAGGCCTCATACATACAATAACTATTACTATTATTCTCAAAGTCTATTCACCATAATCTTCATTTCTCCTTATTAAACATTTTCCATTATTTAACAAAACACTGTTCAGTTTTATCTATAATTGGTTAATGATATCAAGCATTATAATAAGTGTAGGTGCATGGCTGCAGGACCGCTTGCTCATTTTCCTTTTTTAAAAAAAATAATAATATTATTTTTATTATACAATTTTCTTTGTTATATATAAAATTTCCATATCTACAATGGCAGTGTACTGTCTGGGTACAGTCTCTTTTAAGTACAAGTAACAGGCCTCATACATACAATAACTATTACTATTATTCTCAAAGTCTATTCACCATAATCTTCATTTCTCCTTATTAAACATTTTCCATTATTTAACAAAACACTGTTCAGTTTTATCTATAATTGGTTAATGATATCAAGCATTATAAACCTCATATGAACATCACATTTGTAACCATTATCCTCTAATTCTGTTAATCATAATATTTACTTATCCTGGTTATTCAATATTCATTATTTAATTACACATTTATTTTATCTTTATTTACGTATCCTCCTCTATTCTGAGTTTCTAACTTCTGCTTCTATTTTCTAACCATTGGTAGAATAGTTCCCAAGTTAAAAAGTAATCTGTTTCTTCCTTATCCTTAATTTTCAATGTTAATCTATCCATTTCAGCACATTCTAATATTTTCTTTATTACATTTTCCTCTGTAGGTATATTGCCATTTTTCCAGTTTTGTGCATATACAATTCTCGCTGCTGTGACCACATGTGAAATTAAATATGTATTTCTTTTATTATATTTCTCCGGTAAGATACCCAACAAGAACATCTCTGGTTTTAAATCTATTCGTTGTTTTGTCATTTCTTCTAACCATATTTTTATTTTTAACCAGTACTTTTTTACCATAGGACAAGTCCACCACATATGATAATAAGAACCTGGTATCTGTTTACATTTCCAACATCTGGGAGATATGTTTTGAAACATCTTTGCCATTCTTGCTGGTGGCAAATGCTACCTGTAAAACATTTTGTAAAGATTTTCTTTATAGGCTGTTGACATCGTCAATTTATAGTTTCTTTCCCAGAGTTTTTGCCATTTGTCTAATTCTATAGTATATCCAAAGTTTTTGGACCATACTATCATAGTTTCTTTTACTTGTTCCTCTTCCATTTTAAAGTTCAATAGATAACTATATATATATTTTTATTTATCATTCGTCCCTAAAAATATCTGGTCTAATTCTGACGGTTCTTTGTAAAATCCGTACATTTCTGCATCTTTCTTGTATCGTGATTGTATTTGCATAAGTGGCCACCAAGTCAAATCAATTCCTTGATTTTTCAATTCTTGTTTCAATTTTAATTCCCCTTGTTCATTTAGGATATCTTTATATCTTGTAATTTTTTCCAGATCAAGAACATTTGGATGTATTAGTGCTTCCATCGTGGATAGCCAGACCGGTATTTTCATGTAATGTTTCTCTTTAATTTTTTCCCATACTGAAAATAGAGCATTTCTAATGTAATGTCTTTGAAAATATCTGTGTATTTTATTTTTCCCATACCACATAAATGCATGCCACCCCAGTTGTAATAACAGAAACTTGCTGGGATGAAACCCACGGCTGGAACATACTGATAGAAGGAAACAAACTCTTCAAAAAAACCCAGACCACAAAAAAGAGGAGGTGGAGTTGCACTGTACATTAAGGACCACTATATTGCTACAGAGTTACATGTAACCAAAGAAGAAAACCTGGAATGCATATGGGTCAACATAAAAGAAAAAAAGAATGATATGGCCATAGGAGTATACTATAGGCCACCCAATCAAGCAGAAAAAATGGATATCCTTTTTGCCAACCAACGAGCATATGTAGGAAACACACTACAGTAATAATGGGGGACTTCAACTACCCGGATATCAATTGGAAAACTAATTCTGCACCAAGTGAGAAATCAAATAGGTTCCTAACAAACCTAGCTGACAACTTTGTTGTCCAAAAAGTAGAGGAGGGAACTAGAGGGACAGCCATACTGGACTTAATACTTACAAACAGAGAAGAAGTGATAGAGGGAGTTGAAACTGCAGGAACCTTCGGTGAGAGTGACCATGTCATACTAGAATTCAACATAACATAAACACAAACAATAGAACACAATGATACCAAAGTCTTAGATTTTAAAAGAGCCAATTTTGATAAACTCAGAGAGAACTTGGGAAAGATTCCTTGGTTGAAAGTCCTAGAGGGAAAAACAACTCAAGAATCTTGGGAAACTCTGAAAAATATGATCATAAAAGCCCAGACCAGCACAATACCGATGAGAAAGAAAAACAAGAAATCCAAGAAGAAACCAGCATGGCCGCATAAAGAACTCTTCGACAAATTGAAAGACAAAAAGGACAAGTACAAAAAATGGAAAGAGGGACACATAACT
>QLTV01000833.1:19841-37953 GCA_003457575.1 Thermophis baileyi
AGTTAAACCCTGACTTAGTCATGTTTGGAGTAGATCTATTTAAATAATTGGGAGGAGTTAGTGTGACTACATTTAAGAAAACTTTCTGGCATTAATATACTGCCATAATGTACATTTCTCCAATTCTTTGCTATTTCTATGGGTCAGGCATACATGCACAGAAATACACAGCAAACAGTGTATATCATCTGTACTGTTTGCTGTTTGCTGGGAGGCAAATTGCTGGGAGGCAGAGGCAGATTCCCCCCCCCTTGTTTTCCTCCCCAAAAACTCAGGAGCGTCTTATACTCCAGTGCCTCTTATACTCCGAAAAATACGGTACCTAGACTTCAGCAAGGCATTCGACAAAGTAGACCATAACCTACTTCTTCGTAAGCTAGAGAAAAGTGGGATAGACAACCTCACCACCAGATGGATCCACAACTGGCTGACAAATCGTACTCAACGAGTAGTCCTTAATGGGTCTAAGTGCACATGGAGAGAAGTAAGCAGTAGGCCCAGTACTCTTCAATATCTTCATAAACGACTTAGATGAGGGAATAGAAGGGGAACTTACCAAATTTGCAGATGACACTAAGCTGGCAGGAATAGCTAACACCCTAGAACAGTGATGGCGAACCTATGGCACGTGTGCCACAGGTGGCACGCGGAGCCCTATCTAAGGGCATGCGAGGCGTTGCCCTATGTCAGCTCCATCGCACATGTGCGCACTGGCCAGCTGATTTTCGGCCTTCTTTTTGGCCATTTTCGCTCTCCCCAGGCTTCAGGAAAACCTCCTGAGGCCTGGGGATGACGAAAACGGCCCAACGGGCCAACCGGAAGTTCACTTGTGTGCTCTCCCCCAGCCTCCTTTTCGCTGTCAGAGGTCTTCAGGAACTTCTTCGGCTTTGCACAGTTGCAACCAGGCCTCGCACACCTCGGCCCATTTCTTCTACAGCAAGGCTTTTCTGAAGGCCTCTGCAGCAGATAACAGAGCTCCAGATTGATCTGGAGCTCTGTTATCGGCTAGAGAGACCTTCAGGAAAGGCCTTCAGGAAATGCCTCTGCAGCTGATAACAGAGCTCCGGATCCGGAGCTCTGTTATCGGCTACAGAGGCCTTCAGGAAAGCCTTGCTGCAGAAGAAATGGGCCGAGGTGTGGGAGGCCTGGTTGCAACTATCTGAAGGTAAGTAGTAGGGCAGCTCCACTTCCGTTTCATTTCCGAATTTCCGATTGGCCCGTTGGGCCATTTTTCGCCATCCCCAGGCTTCAGGAGGCTTTCCTGGACCCTGGGGAGAGCGAAAAATAGCCCAACGGGCCTACAGGAAGTCCGGAGGCTTCAGTGAGGCCTGAGCGCATGCACGGCGGGGCAGCGGGGGGTGTGTGCATGCGCGAGGGTTGTGCGCATGCGTGGGGGGAGGGCATTGCATTATGGGTGTGGGCACACGCATGCACGCTGTCGTGCACGCGCGCACCCTTTTGGCACCGGAGCCAAAAAAAGTTCGCCATCACTGCCCTAGAAGATAGGCTCAAGATCCAGACGGATCTTGACAGACTTGAGCGCTGGGCCCTATCTAACAAAATGAAATTCAATGTAGAGAAAAGTAAAGTCCTACACTTAGGTAAAAAAACCCAAAAGTATACATATAAACTGGGTGAAACCAGGCTTAATAGCAGTGACTGTGAGAGGGATCTTGGAGTCCTAGTGGACAACCAGCTAAACATGAGCCAGCAGTGTGCAGCGGCAGCCAAAAAAGCCAATGCAACCCTAAGTTGCATTAACAGAGGGATACAATCACGATCAAGGGAGGTACTAATACCACTCTATAAAGCATTAGTAAGACCACACCTAGAATAATGCATCCAGTTTGGGTCACCAGGCATGGATAGTCTAGCGAAGAGAAGGACCAGGGGAGACATGATAGCAGTGTTCCAATATTTGAGGGGCTGCCACGGAGAGGAGGGGGTCAAGCTATTCTCCAAAGCACCTGAAGGACAGACAAGGAATAATGGATGGAAACTGATCAAGGAGAGATTCAACCTAGAAATAAGGAGGAACTTTCTGACAGGACAATCAACCAATGGAACAGCTTGCCTTCGGAAGTTGTGGGAGCTTCATCACTTGAGACTTTCAAGAAGAGATTGGACTACCATTTGTCAGAAATGGTGTAGGGTCTCCTGCTTGAGCAGGGGGTTGGACTAGATGACCTACAAGGTCCCTTCCAACTCTGTTCATCTGTTAATCTAATAGTAAATCATGTCCTTCTGAAGTCAATATTCTTTTGTTCCTCAAATTTACCCATTCTTTCACCCATGTAAGCACTGAGGCCTGGTAGTACAACTCCCAATCAGGTAATCCAGATCCCCCCCTTATTTTTTGCTTCTTGTAACATTTTCAATTTTATTCTTGCTTTTTTCCCTTGCCAAATAAACTTTAAAATAAATTTGTTTAAATCCTCAAAAAAAAATTTTTTATAGCTTTATCGGAATTGTTTGAAACAGGAATAATAGTTTCCGCAAAATATTCATTTTAACTGTGGCTATTCTTCTAACCATCGACAACTGTAAGTTTTTCCATTTTTCGAGGTGTCTCTTTATTTGGTGTATCAGTTTGGAATAATTATCTTCTTTAATAGTTGCACATCTTGCTGTTAAACAAATTCCTAAATATTTTACTTTTTTAGTTATCTGAATGCCCATCTTTTCCATCAATTCATTTTTCTGTTTATTTGTGAGATTCTTTACCAACATCTTAGTCTTTTCTTTGTTAATGTTTAATCCTGCCACTTCACCGAAATCTTCTATTTTTTGTATCAGTTTCAATCCCGTTTCTAGTGGTTATTCTAGGATAAATACTAAATCATCCGCAAACGCCTGTAATTTATAATTTTCTTTTTTTATTTCCATACCTTTTATTTCTGGGTCTTGTCTGATCTTTCTAATCAAAACTTCCAAAGTTAGTATAAATAATAGGGGAGACAGCGGACATCCTTGTCTTGTACCCTTGCTTATGTTAAAATTCTCTGTCATATCCCCATTTACTATCACTTTCACCATTTGTTTAGAGTATATTGTTTAGAGTATAGTTTAGAGTATATTTATAAATTTTTCACCAAAATCCATACATTTTAGTAGTTGTATCATGAATTGCCAATTCAAATTATCAAAGGCTTTTTGTGTATCTAAGAAGATCAGTGCTAACTGTTTTTCAGAGTGTACTTCATAGTATTCCAATGTATTCAAAATGATTCTCATATTATTTTTAATTTGCCTTTTAGGTAAGAAACCATTCTGGTCCGAGTGTATAAATTCATTCAGAAATCTTTTTAGTCTCTCTGCTATTATTGAGGCATATATTTTGTAATCTATGTTTAATAACGATATTGGTCTATAGTTTTTTATCTGCTGTAAATCTGAATCTTCTTTTGGTATTAGAGTAATATTTGCTTCTGCCCATGTTTTAGGAAGGTTAGCCCTTAACAACATATCATTATAGACCTCCAACATTGACAAGCCTAAAACCTCTTGTAGATGTTTATAGAGTTCTGCCGGAAGCCCATCCGGTCCAGGTGTTTTGTTGATTTTTTTGCCTTTTAATTGCTTCTGTTAATTCCATCATCGTTATTTTTTCATTTAAACATCGTTTTCACTGTTTCTGATATTTTAGGTAATGCGGCCTTTTCTAGATATTTTATTATTAATTCTTCTGGAACTTTTTCTTGGCTGTAAAGTTTTCCATAAAATTCCTGGATTATTTTCTTGTTATCTTCATTTTGATAGTAAAGGATCCCCTTCTCATCTATCAGTTTATGTATCATTTTCTTTTCTCTCTCTTTTTTCAGCTTATATGCTAGCCATCTACCTGGCTTATTTGCATTTTCAAAAAAGTTTTGTCTTGACATTTTGATTTTTTGTGCCATTTCTTCTTTTTCTATTAAATTTAATTTATGTTTGGTTAATTCCATTTTCTCTTTCGCATTACTTTTCCGCGGATCTTTCTGCAGTTCTATCTCCAACTTTTTAAGTTCTTCTTGTAGTATTTTTTGCTGTTGTTTCTTTTTCTTATTTCTTTTTGCTATATATGTTATGGCTAATCCTCGCATGTATGCTTTAGCCGTGTCCCAAACATTTTGTAGTGATGTTTCTTCTTTTCTGTTTTCTTTAAAAAAAAAAGTCCATTTCTTTTTCCATTATTTGTATAAACTCCTTGTCCTTTAATATACTTTGATTCAATGTCCATCTCAATTTTTTCCTCTGTCCCTTCCACCTGATTTTTATTGGATTGTGATTCGCCCATATGTTTGTTTCTATGTCAACTTCTTGAACATCGGTTCTCATTTCTGGCGACATCCATATCATATCTATTCTAGACCAAGATTGGTGTCTATTCGAATAGAATGTATATTGATTTTTCTTTGGGTTTAACTCTCCATATATCCTGTATACCTATTTCTTGTGTCATTTCAAAAAAAGTTTTTGGGAGTGTCCTTCAACTTTATTTTTTGCTGCTTCTATAGTCTAATTTGACATCCACAATTGCATTAAAATCTCCCATCATACATATGTTTTCATAGTCCATTTCAATTATCTTCTTATGGAGTTTTTTATAGAATTCTTCTTGTTTGTTATTTGGTGCATATATTGCAATCAGAAGAATCTGTTTCTGATTTATTACAACCTCCACCATAAATATTCTCCCTTCTTCATCTGAATATACTTGTTTAGCTTTTAATGTTTCTTTAACATATAATGCCACCCCTCTTTTCTTTTGTTGTGCTAATGCAGAGTATAATTTCCCAATTTTGGGGTATTCCAGTAGGTTGCCATGTTGTTTTTTAATATGCACTTCTTGAAGACAAATTAGGTCCAATTTTAATTTTTGTAGTTTCACAAACGGTTTTTTCCTTTTCATAGGGGAGTTCAATCCATTTATGTTAATTGATAACATCTGTATTTCCTCTTCCATCACTTCATTTATATATAGGTTTTACACTCCTAGTTCTTATCTCTCTCTGTTCTTTTGCTCTTGCACCTTCTCGTTCTGCTCGCTCTCTTTTCTCATTTTCACTCTCTTCTTGTTGCGAAACCTTTTCTTCTGCTTGCATTTCTTCTTGCCTTTTACTTTCTATCTCTTCTCTACTTTCCTGTTCTTCACTTGCAGTAAAATAAAGATCAAAAAATTCATACGCTTTGTCTAATGAGTCCAGTCTAAATCTTTTATCTTGCCAGACAACCAGAATTCCCTCTGGTATCAGCCATCTGAAAATCACATTATATTTAATCAGTTGAGCTGTCAGGAATTGATACTGTCTCCTTTGGTCTCTTACTCTCCTGGGGATTTGTTTCAAAGTCACAATTTCTTTCCCTTTATATTTCAAAGGTTCGTCTCTTGATTTTTTAAGTATTTCATCTCTCAATGTCTTTTTAGTAAATCTCACATGTACCTCTCTCGGAAGTTTATGTCTTCTTGCATAGTTTGTATGGATTCTAAATATTTCGTCTATTTCCCCTTGGACGTCTTGTTTAGTTTTCTGTAGAGCTTCAGCCAACAGTTCTGTCATCACATCCACCAGATCTTTCCCCTTCTCTTCTTTAATATTTTGGAATCTCAGGAAATAAGCCGCCTTTTCCATCTCTAACATGATTACTGTCTCCTCCAAACCCTTATTGACTTGTGATACCTCCTCCACTTTTTTTCTCCGTTTGCTCTGCTTTTTCTTCAATTTTCTGTATCCTTTGTTCATTTTTTGCTATCATTTGCTGAATATCATTTCCTATTTTTTCATCCATCTTACGTATCTCCCCTTTCATCTCCCCCATTTCGTTTTTAATCTCCTCATGTTTTTTTTGCCATGGCTTCTTGATTTTTAACCATGGCTTCTTGAATTGATTGAAGCATCGCTTGCATAGTCTGAAAAGAATTCGATTTCTCCAAACCTAGCATACTTTCTATAGATTTTTGATTAGATGGGCTGGATGCTGATGCTGCAGATGATGGTGTAGATGAAGCTTTCTTGCCTATCTTGGATATATTCGAGGCACTTGTCATTTCTATGGCTCACAAAGGACTTGAAGAGAGGGAGAAAAAGGAGAGTTTTATCTAGACAAGTTAAAAATACTTTCCAAATCCCCAAATACTCCTCGTTCAATTTATCTAATATGGTACCCAAAGATGTTAACCAAAAGTCTAAAATTCTCAAACCCCAGTTTTACAGTCATATATCTCTGTAATCCACAAAAATTAATCAGTCCAACAAGTCCATCAACAACTTAAAGTTTCTTTAGGTGCAGTTGTTTTTTTCTGTCCTTTTAACAATTTAAATTTGTAATCCACATCGGTCTATCAGCTCTCCCATTCATTGTCTGATAAAGTATCTGAGAAACCCAAATGTCTGTCCAGACCAAAAAAGGAGGGGGGGGGGAAGTATTCCACTTAGGTCCAACGTCAGTCCAAGCTATTTCTTGATTTCACCTTACCAGACTTATTTATATTTATAAATCTCCTCATGCAAGAATCAATGTTTTCACAAGTTATGTCTATATGTCCAGTAAAAACAGCTGCACATGTAATCTTCCTTTCTTCTTCTTTATACTTTGTGGTTCATACTTCAGCGACAACCAGAATTTTCCTTTCGCTTTAACAGTTAATATTTATAATCCACCAAGGCCCCAATAGCAATAGCACTTAGACTTATATACCGCTTTACAGTGCTTTACAGCTCTCTCTAAGTGGTTCACAGAGTCAGCATATTGCCCCCAACAATCTGGGTCCTCATTTTACCCACCTTGGAAGGATGGAAGGCTGAGTCAACCTTGAGCCGGTGAGATTTGAACTGCCGAACTGCAGCTAGCAGTCAGCTGAAGTAGCCTGCAGTACTGCACTCTTAACCACTGCGCCACCAAGGCCCATTATATATCCAAATCAATGGACTTCCATTTTCAAAGGATACCAAGATGAAAAGACTGTTTTCCAATTCACAATACAGGTTACTCCTTCTTTCTTCAGTTTTCCACAGCCCAAAATATTTAATGTTCTCACATTATATGACACATCATAGTTATCAGTAGGCAGCTGTAAAAACACACTTTGTAACTAACAATTCCCAAGGGTCTCCATAGTCATAACAATAATAAAACCATTTTCACTTCTAACAGTCTCTTCCAGTCAGTAGATGCTGCCCTTGCTCTTTACTTTTCTTTGGCTGCTCTGTTAAAAATTATTTTCTTGATGCTTTCAAATCCAATATCAATCAAAAAATACTAAAAATATATTCTAATATTCTTCAAACGGTTAAAGTTCTCTAAAAATAACTAGTCCAGACTATCCTTTAATTTAAAGTTAACTCCCTTTAAATCATTTCTTCCTTTCCTTTCCGGATCGATCAGTGGCTCTAAAACTTAGTTGCTGCTATTTTCGAGGAGCGGTAAATCCTGCTCCCCCTTTTCTTTTGAGTCCCACTTTTCCAAAGTCATTAGCATTTAAATCGGGATAAATTCCATTTTCCTGTAGAAGCACTGCACCCACTACAACATCACTGGCATCAGCCTGAATGACAAAGGGGGTGTTGGGGTCTGGGTGTTTCAGCACCGGCTCTGCTGCGAACAAGCTTTTAAGCTTTTCGAATGCAGCCTGGCATTCCATAGTCCATTTAAGTGGCTGGCTGGGTTTGGGTTTCCCCTCCCCTTTTGTCTTTAGCAAGTTGGTTATGGGGAGGCCTATCTGGGCAAACGAGGGGATGAACTGGTGGTAAAAGTTCTCAAATCCCAGGAAGCTTTGTAGTTGCTTCCGGGTGCGGGGAGGAGCCCACTCTAGCACTGCCCTCACCTTTTTGGGGTCCATTTCTATCCCCTCATGGGAGATGCGGTAGCCCAGGTAGTCAATTTTACTCTGGTGGAATTCACATTTGGACAGCTTGGCATATAGTTTGGCTACTCAAAGCTTCTTGAGCACAGCTCTGACTAGTTTTACGTGTTCTGCCATTGTCTCAGTATAGATTAAAATGTCATTCAGGTAAACTAACACTCCCTTATACAGGTGTTCATGCAACACTTCGTTTATTAGCTGCATAAACACAGCAGGGGCCCCTTGCAGTCCAAAAGGGAGGACGCGGAACTGGAAGGATCCTAAGCGGCAATTGAAAGCTGTTTTCCACTCATCCCCTGTTTTGATCCTCACTTGGTAGTAAGCCTCCCACAAATCCAACTTGGTGAAGACCTTTCCCTTGGCCAAATGGACTAGCATGTCCTTCATGAGGGGGAGTGGGTAAATGTTTTCCACACACTGTGTTGAGCCCACAATAGTCCATGCATAGATGAAGGGACCCGTCCTTCTTTTCCCTAAACGGTACTGGGGCAGCCACCCTCCGTCTGACGGGTTGCCTGAATCCACGCTTCAGGTTTTTGTCTATAAAAGTCCACAATTCTTGCAATTCCCTAGGGGTCATGGAATAAAGTTTAGGTTTGGCCCAATGGTGCTTTTTTCAAGAGGCAACTGGACTTTCTGTTTTTTCTTTGAAGATGTTTCGCTTCTCATCCAAGAAGCTTCTTCAGCTCTGACTGGATCGTGGGGAATGGAAGGATCCAGTCAGAGCTGAAGAAGCTTCTTGGATGAGAAGCGAAACATCTTCAAAGAAAAACCAGAAAGTCTAGTTGCCTCTTGAAAAAAGCACCTTTGGGACAACCATGACCTGGATGACTGAGAATCTCCATAGACAATTTAGGTTTGGGTAGTTTGGCCCCCAGTAGGATTTCTATGGAATAGTCAGTTGGCTGGTGGGGTGGGAGGACGTCTGACCCCTTCTTACTGAAGACGTCCTATAAGTCCCAGTACTCTTTGGGGATCTGAGGGTTACCCTGGGGCTGATCTTTGGCGGCTACTCACACCTCCCTTTTCGGTTTCGCCTGCTGCAGCTTCAGGGTAGGATTTTGATGGCCCTTCCCCCTTCACAGCCGGCTTGCCGGATTTTTAGCAGCCCCCTCCTCCAGTTCACATAGGGGTTCCATTTCTGGAGCCAAGACTGTCCTAACACAAGGGGCCTTTCCATTCCAGGGTCTATGATGAAGCTCAGGGTCTCCATGTGTCCACCCATCCTCATCTCTATTGGTTTGGAAACAAATGTCGTTGCCCCCCCCCCGGCCACTGAGCTGTCCAGCTGGCAAAAAGCTATGGGCACTTTAAGCTGTTTGAGTCTCACACCCAGTTTCTTGACCAGGGCAGGGTTGACCAGGCATCTGGCGCACCCCAAGTCCAGGAGGGCTACTTGGCTCCCTTTTAGCCCCGAGGATTGAACCACCAGTTCTATGGGGATGGTCACTGGGTTGACCGGGTGACTTATCAAGGGATCATTGTCGTAGTTTGACTTGCTTTCCACTGGGCTACCCACTGGATCAGTTGGAGTTCTCCCGCCATCTTTGGGGGATGGGGTGAACTCTACGACTTCTACTCCCTTCAGGGCGGTTTCACAGGCTCACTGTTGTGGTTTTGCTGGTTTTTTGGCAGGACCCTGAGTCGTCTTCTGGGCTGGGCGTGCAGCTCAGAAGTCGGCAGCTCGGTGCCCCTCCTTCCCACACCTGAAGCAGCCAGTGGATTGTCAGCGTGGGCTCTCCTCACGTGGTGCTGGTTTTGGGTCCTGTTTTTTTTTCAGGGGGGGGATGTTTGCCATCCACGGCTCGGACGGTATTTGGATCGAGCCAGGTCGATTTCCACTTCCTCTGCTAGAACATACTGTTGTGGCCCGCCAGCGTCCCGTGCCGGTGCTCATGGATCCCGAGGACGATGAGGCGGTTGTGGCACGGTACCATCGGCCCGTGCACCTGGCGCCCGAGTCAGAGAGCGAGGAGGACGATGAGGCGGTTGTGGCGAGGTACCATCGGCCCGTGTACCTGGCACCCAAGTCAGAGAGCGAGGAGGCTGAGAGTCAAGCAGGGCCTTCTGTACCTCCTGAGGAGCCCATCAGGGCTGAAGAAGAAGAGGAGGAGCCTCTTCTTCTCAATGCGTGGGCACACAGGGCTGCTAGAAGACAACAGTGGCTACTCAGGAGGCGGTCTCCTCGCGAGTAGAGCTGCAGGCTAAGTAGCCACACCCTTCGACTATTTAAGCCCTGACCACGCGGAGCCTTGTTGCAGGAAACGACGTTTGATATCACTCTTGCTCTTTGTGACTCCAGTCTGGTCGTGTACTTGTTCCAGTATGGGTCTTATTTCCTGCATTCCTAGTTCTGGGAGTATTGCCAAATACAGTCAGACCTGATCATAGTATCTCTTGGACTCCGGCCAGCTGTTAAAGATTAGACATTTACCAGCGGAGATTTGGAAAACCCTATTCTGCCTTTATTTTGTTTTCAAACTATTATGTTGCTCCTAAGAAGTTATTAGGAGACATTAGTAAAAGAACAGTGTTTTGCAGTTTGTGTGTGCGTATTATTGGTGGCTCGTCGCTGGGGCAGAACACATACCAGCCATGGAGGGGCGTTCTGGAAATGCAGGTGTTGTAGACCTCGTCACTTAGCCCATCTCGGAAACATCCAATCAGGATGTCTTCTGCCCAGTCAGTTGGCAGGCCACATCACAAAACTCCTGGGTGTATTCGGCCACCCCCCCCCACACCCCCGTGCCCTTGGTTGATGGCCTTTGTGCAATCTCTTTCTTTGCGATCAGCTAGAGCAGGGGTGTCAAACTCGATCACGTCGCAGGCCGGATCATGACGTATCGCGACGTTTTTTGCCTTTGCGGAGCCAGGGTGGGCGTGGCTGCTAGTTTGACAGGCCTGAGCTAGAGGGTCTTCAAAGTGCTTCCAAAGTGCAGCCATGAAGTGGTCGAAGTTTCTCAGCTCCGGGGCATCATTGTTATGGAGGGTGACCATCCATTCAGCTGAGGCACCCTCTAATGCCATGGTCACACACCGCACCTTAGCCCCTTCGGTGGCTATTTCTGGACCATACTCTTTCATCTATGTCCAAACTTGTGCCAGGAAGAACCCCAATTGCTTGGGGTCTCCATTGAACTTTACTCCCAGGGCTGGTGTCTTGTGTCCTCTCCGCCTTGCTGGTGCTGCTCCTGCAGCCAGTGCAGGCTGGGCTGAGTGGCCAGGTGCTGGGACGGTTGCGGTTGCGAAAGGGCTCGCTGCTGCTGCCATTGCGGTAGCAGAGGTAGTTGCCCCCTCGCTTGCCATGGCTGGAGTTGGCCGGTCAGCGGGATGTGCTGCCCAGGCTAGGGCTTCTCGGGCTTTCAGACTACCAGAAGCCCCCCTCAGGAACTTTATGGCTTGCTCCAGCATGTAGTCCTCTCGCTCCGGTTCACCTGCACTCTATTCTTTCTCCAGCTTCACTTGGGTCTCTCATCAGCGGCTGCCACGACCCCCACGGGTGAATGTCACCCCCATGGTTTTCTCTTCCCACTCTTCCTTTTTTCTGACCCCGAGGGACCATCAGAGTCTTGGTGGCTCGTCCTCTCCCACCCATCTGGATAGATCCAGCCCTCCAGGAGGGGTTTCGAGGATGCTTCCCCCCAGGCCTTGATCTCTTCCTGGTCGCTCTCTTGAGCCGACATCGTTTGCATGGTCCCCACGGTAGAGGTGGTTTCCTCTCCGGGTTGACCACAACTGCAGAGCTGACTTAATGTTGGACCTGCCCCAATCCGATCCCTTAGGAAAGAAAAGGCTTTGACTCCATTTGGTTAAAGCAAAGTGTTCTTTTACTAAGGATGTTGGTTGCAGTAAAGTCAAGCCAGCTCTGAAATCTACCGTGCTCACTAGATACAAAAATAAGATGTAGCTTTGCCCCCATTCCCCCCCCCCCGTGATCAGTCCATTTCCAGCCAACCAGAGCTTGCCAAGGTGTTTTGAGAACTCTGAGATGTTTGGGGGTAATCTGCATATTTCTCAGGGTGCCTGGCAGTGGGATGCTGGTACAAACAGCATCCAGCTGCTCTGGTCCTTATCACCTGTCATCCCCTCTCCCGATTTCCTATCACATACACACAAAGCTTTATTGCCCTTTCATCCCTCCCCCTTTCATCTTCCCCCCACTTTTTTTTATGGCAGGATGCCTGTGAGGCTCCAAGCCGAGCCAGGCAGAGCTGACACCATGTCTTGTAGCTCCATCACTTTATCCATCCATTCTTCTGTTGGGATTAATGTATCTTTCCATTTCTCTGTATATAGAATTCTTGCTGCAGTCAGCATATACAGTACAACAAAGTTCCAGATTTCTTTCAATTTCCTTGTCCAATAAACCTAAAAGTATAGTCTCTGGTTTTATTTTTATGTTCATTTTGACAATCTTCTGTACTAAAATATGAATTTTGTCCCAATATTTCTTTCCTTTATCATATTTGCATTTCCAACATAACATTTGAAATACCTTTATACAACTTTGACAATTTATCAGGTGTTAAATACCAATGGTACATATTTTGTTAAAAAAATATTTTAAGTTACTCTATAATTCAATGTAAATTTTAAACCCTTCATCCGCATATTTTCCCATTGTTTGAGCATTATATTATACACAAAGTTCTTTGCCCATGCAATTATACAATGTTTCACATATTCATTTTCTTAATTCAGTGTCAACAACAATTCATAAACCTTGGCAATAACATTTCATCATTAGCACACAGTACAGTTTCAAATTCATTTTTTACAAATTCAAATCCATATTTTTTCCTGTCTAAATTAAATCTTTCCTTAAGTTGTATGTATGTGAGTCAGTGGCAAACACATCATTCTTATTGCAATTCTTCTTTTGACTTGAGATTAGGTTCACCTTGGCTAAAAGATGTTCTCTGGCCATAATTCCACCAGTCTGGTCTCACCATCATTTCTTTTCTTAAAAAAAAGCTGCTGAGGGTTTTTAAAAAAAAATTTATTTATAGTTTTTTCTTTAACATCCATAGGCGCTTGGTGGACAAAGTATTGTCTGGGTCGATATATTTTACACACAGTAGTAATAATAATAGTAATATTTTTTTAGATATACATAATCATAATCTTTCAACTTCTAACATTTGTGTATACATAGTAGTTATGATGTATTTAATTCTATATCAGTATACTGTACATAATACTATTTTCCCAATTTCTAACTTCTACCTCTTTTTTCTACCTCTTAATAAAATAGCCACCCTATTAAGAAGTATTCTATATCTATCCATCATCTCTTGCCCTTTTTAGAATTTCAACTCTTATTGACTTTTTGGTAAATCTTTCATGCTTCTCCCTTGGGATCTCGTAGCTCCTTATATCACATTTATTTAATCTTAGTATTTCATCTGCCACAACATCTATCTCTTGTTGTTGGATCTCTAAAGTACCTATCCATAGTTCTTTCATCATTTTTAAGAGAACTTTCTCTTTATTCTCTTCTATGTTTTGAACTCTTAGAGGATAATCTGTCTGTTCCGTTTTAAGTATTATTGCTATCTGTTCCATATCTTTTTCCACTTGTGTCATTTTTGGCTTTATCTCCTCTATTCTTTCCTCAGCTCCTTCTGGATTCTCCTCTATTTTCTGAATTTTTTGTTCATCTTTTATTATCATTTGCTGGGGTTTTTCTAGTCTCACATCTTTATCCTGCATCAATTCCATCATCTCCCTATGATTCCTTGTCAAATCTTCCTGAATGCATTGAAACATCAATAATATTTCTTTATAAACCATATTTGTTTTCCCCTGTTGAAACATCTTATATTCATTTAATGAGTTACTAGTAATTCAATATTCCACCAAGATTCCAGTATCCCAATTGCCCAGAAACACCAAAAACGCCAATGTTAATAGAATTTACACAGTCCTGGAACTGTTCCTCAAAATCCCCTAAATTTTTAAGTCTTGTTTAATTTTTCTTCTTTCCTTTTCACCTCGTAGAGTGTTCTATCAAATAGTCTTAATAATCCAGATTGGCCCACCAAATTTCCCCAAATGTCTTTAGTCCACAGAATCAAATGTTCAATTTCAAAGATGCTTCTTGTTAATTATAATCCACCTTGCCTTAGAAATCTTCAAAAGGCTCACTCAGTACTTCCAAGCTGCCAAAACACCAGTAGATATGAAACCAAAATAAAAAGGCCTTCCATGTGTTGTTTGCCTTTCACTATTTCCTTTGTTCTCTTTATTATCACTTAATTCTCATTGTCAAGGTCATTTCCCACTGTGTTCTAGTATAATATCTTCTTTCGCCAGTAGGTGGCACCCCCGCTCAAGGTTCCAGCATTAAACAGCTGTCAGAAAAAAGAATTCAAGGAAAAAAAAAAACAAGATTTCTTTTTCTTTATACGATTTCTTCCAATAATCAAACGGTGTTATCCACAATTTAAGTCATTTTTCATACTACTGCCAGTTCCAGTCCATGCTTTCTATATTTAAAGCTTCAGAATCAAAAATTTGTTTCACTTTTGGGCATAATCTTTCTCCGTGTATTAAATCGCTGCTTTCTTAGTTTTGGAGTATCTTTTTTAAAAAAATGCTTTTATTTGGGTTTAAGTCTCTAGTATAGAAGTTGAAAGTCGTCTCACCCAGTTTCAATCCTCTGTCCACAAACCACTCCAGCTCATAATCTTATCCCGGTTGTCACAGCTTCGGTCTTGCCAAAATGGCTGTCGTCTCTGCTGCCAATCTG
This sequence comes from Thermophis baileyi, assembly GCA_003457575.1. Taxonomy (NCBI): domain Eukaryota; kingdom Metazoa; phylum Chordata; class Lepidosauria; order Squamata; family Dipsadidae; genus Thermophis; species Thermophis baileyi. The sequence goes on from QLTV01000833.1 coordinate 34,436, forward strand.
GAGGGTTTCTTTGGATCAAACGAGGAAATTGCTGTTTCCTCGCAATCTACAAGGCGTCCCTCCTTTCTTCACCACCCCTTCCGGGTGGCTTTGGCCCTGTAGGGTCTCCTGGCAGGCAGGTATCGGCTGGATTTTGCGAAGCTCTGCAGAGCTCCGCTATCCCATATCCGCCCCGGTCTGCCTGAGTTTTAACGCTCAAAGAGGTATTTTCGGGGAGAGCCTTGTTTTATATTTATTGCAAACTTAGAATGGCACGCCTAACAAAATGATTCTTGAAATCAACATTTCTGTCAACCTTGTCATACCATAAGTAGGTGTGCCATCAAAATCTTAATTCATAGCCCTCCATTTCAAGTAACCTCTTATATTTAAGGGTCATCCATTCTTTCATCAAACCAAACAACAAGCATCAAACTACAATTTTAAATCTGGTAAACCCAAACCACCTCTTTCTTTAGCATCTTGCAACAATTTATACTTAATTCATGGTTTATTTCCTTGCCATATAAACTTAGAAATACTGTTTTGCCATTGTTTCAATGGAACATACAGTAGGTTGTCAATATCAGTAATGTGCGGAATAAAAATAACATCTTTGCTGAATCATACAATCATAGGTCTGGAAGGGACCTTGGGGGTCTTGTAGCCCAACCCCATGCCCAAGACAGACCTTATTGCATCCTGGACAAATGGCTTTCCAATCTTTTTTTGAAGCCCTCTAGCAATGGAGCACGCACAACTCTGGGAGGTAAGCTGTTCCATTGATTAATTGTTCTCACTGTCAGGAAACTTCTCTTTAATTCCAGATTGGATCTCTCTTTAACAAGCTTCCACCGATTGCTTCTTGTCCTGCCCTCAGGTGCTTTGGAGAATAAGTTGGCCCCCTCCTCCCTGTGACTGCTCCTCAAGTACCGGAAGACAGCTGTCATATCAACCATAATCCTTCTCTTCATTAGGCTAGACATACATAGTTCCCTTAACATTGTACGATTTAACCTCCTGAACCCTTATCATCTTTATTGCTCTTCTCTGCACTCTTTCTAGGGTTTCAGCATCTTTTTTTATTGAGGTGACAAGAATGGGAGCCAGTATTCCAAGTCTGGCTTCAATAGTGCAGTATAGAGCGGTATTAACACTTCTTGTGATCTTGGTGCTATCCCTCTGTTCATACACCCCTGCATTGGCTTTTTGGCAGCTGCAGCACACTGCTGACTCATACTTAAATGATGGTCCACCGGGACACCTAGATCTTTCTCACAGTTACTACTGTTGAGCCAAGTACTGCCTATTCTATAGCTGTGAATTTGGTTTTTCTTGTCTAAGTGCAGGACCTTGCTTTTCTTTTCTCTCCTCTTAACTGTGTCTTGTTGGCTAGGGCCCAATGCGTCTGTCAAGATCCTTCTGAATCATGAGTCTATTTTCTGAGGAGTAGGCAATTCCCCCCCAGTTTAGTGTTGTCTGTAAATTTGATGAGTTCCCCTTCTGTCTCCCCTCTACATCATTTATGAAGATGTTGAAGAGCACTGGGCCCAAGACAGAACCTTGAGATACCCCACTGCATACTTGCCTCCATGTAGATTTTATTCCATTGAGAACTAAACGCTGAGTGTGGTCAGTCAGCCAACTGCAAATCCATCTGTTGGTGGTACTGTCTATCCCACACTGTTCTATCTTACCAAGAAGTAGGCTGTGTTCTACTTTGTCAAATGCCTTACCGAAGTCCAAGTAAACTATATCCACAGCAATTTCCCTCATCCACTCATTTAGTCACTTTATCAAAGAAGGCAATAAGGCAGGGGTGGGTTCTGGATCCTTTTGCTGCTGGTTTGCTCAGGGTTGCGCCATGCGCCCGCGTGCGCCCGCAGCAATAAAAAAATAGCTGCTGCGCATGCGCAGAAGCAAAAATTAGCTGCTGCGCATGCGCAGAAGCAAAATCCAAGATGGCGGCGCCCACGGAGACACCAACAGAACCAGCTCCATGACGTCATCGCCGAGTTACTAACGGTTCTAAAGAACCGGATAGAACTGGTAAGAACCCACCTCTGCAATAAGGTTTGTCTGGCACGATATGTTTTTAACAATCCTATGCTGGCTTCTAGTGATCGCTTTGTTCATTTCTAGGTAGTCACAAATCTGCTGTTTCATTATCTTTTCAAGGGTTTCTCAGGTATTGATGTCAAACTGATTGGTCTGTAGTTTCCTGGGTCCACTTTTTGAAGATTGGAATCACATAAGCTCTTTTCCAGTCCTCTGGCAATTCCTCTGTGCTCTAGGAGCTCTGAAAGATTTTGTTCACTGGTTCCAAGATCACATCTGCCAGCTCCTTGAGTACCCTGGGTTTGACCTCATTTCTTGCCTGTTATGACCTGCATTTCTGTTCTGTCTCCCACTGTGCTGCTTTTGATAGGTTGGACTATTTCTTCCTTTTGCGTTTAGTGACCGTTTGAAGTTATAATGGCACTGAAAAAAGTGACTTATGACTGTTTTTCATACAACCGTTGTGGCATCCCTATGGTCACATGATGAACATTCAGATGTTTTTCAACTGACTCATATTTATGACAGTTGCAGTGTCCCGGGATCATGTGTTCATTTTGCCACCTTCTGACAAGCAAAGTCAATGGGGAAGCCAGATTGACTTAACAACCATGTACAATCACCTGTTGTATGTGACTACATTGTTAGTCTGTTTCCTCATGATTTTGTTATTCTTCATACAATTGCTTCCAGTGAATCCAAGGCAATGTTTTTCTCTTGTGACACTATTTATAGCTCCACAGGAAGCAGACAAACAGTGGTTTTTCTCTTGTGGCACTGTTTATAACAAACAGTGGTTATTTTGTGGCTCACTCAGCTCACAATAAAAGTTTCGTAAAAGTACAGTTGCAAGAAAAAGTATGTGAACCCCTTGGGATTACGTGGAGTTTTGCATGAATTGGTCATAAAATGTGCTCTGAACGTCATCTAAGTCACAACAATAGAAAAACACAGTCTGCTTAAAATAATACTACACAAACATTAGATGTTGCCATGGTTTAATTGAACATAACATGTAAACATTCACAGTGCAGGGAGGAAAAAGTATGTGAACCTTTGGACTTAATAACTGGTTGACCCTCCTTTGGCAGCAATAACCTCAACCAAACGTTTCCTGTAGTTCGTCATCTAAGTCACAACAATAGAAAAACACAGTCTGCTTAAAATAATACTACACAAACATTAGATGTTGCCATGGTTTAATTGAACATAACATGTAAACATTCACAGTGCAGGGAGGAAAAAGTATGTGAACCTTTGGACTTAATAACTGGTTGACCCTCCTTTGGCAGCAATAACCTCAACCAAACGTTTCCTGTAGTTGCAGATCAGACCTGCACAACGATCCGGAGTAATTTTGGACCACTCCTCTTCACAAAACTGTTTCAGTGTAGCAATATTCTTGGGATGTCGGGTGTGAATCGCTCTCAAGTTCATGCCACAGCATTTCAATCGGGTTGAGGTCAGGACTCTGACTGGGC
>QLTV01000834.1:11437-22547 GCA_003457575.1 Thermophis baileyi
AGTGCTGCAATGTGAGTGCCCCAAGTCCGGTCCTCTTTTATGATAATCCCCAGAAACTTAAAACTGGCCACTTGCTCCACTCGGTCTCCATTGATAAGCAAGGGCTGGATGTCTGATCTGTTCCTTCTATAGTCCACTATAAGCTCCTTGGTTTTATTGGTGTTAAGGACCAAATTATTGTCTCCACACCACGAAAGCAACCGGTCCACCTCATCTCGATAGACAGCCTCACCCCCCCCCCCGGAGATCAGTCCCACCACTGTTGTATCATCTGCAAATTTAGTAATAGTATTACTAGCGTGAGTGGAAATGCAGTCATGCACATAAGGAGTATAGAGTAAGGGACTCAACACGCAACCCTGTTGTGTACCAGTGTTAAGAATAAGGGCTGAGGAGATATGATTACCTAATCTGACCCTCTGAGAACGGCCAGAAAAGGAAATCCATAATCCAGAGGCAGATTGAATAAGAAAACTCAAAGTCCATAAATTTAGACACTAGTCTATGTGGAAGTATTGTGTTAAATGCAGAGCTAAAATCTACAAAAAAGCATCCTCACATAGCCCCCCCTCCGCTGTTCCAAATGAGTCAGAGCAGTGTGAAGAGTGATGGCTATAGCATCCTCTGTAGATCTATTTCTTCTGTATGCAAACTGGTGTTTATCAAACGTACGCAGAAGACCAGAAATGATGTGCCGGCAGACCAATTTCTCAAAGCACTTCATGATGATAGGAGTGAGTGCCACTGATCTCTAATGTACTGTTGCATCTGGAAAGGAGCAGGCCAGAAGCTAATTTTTTTGAGCAATATTCAAGTATGACTTGAAAACCCAAAATATCTAAGAGATGAAGTTGACAGACATGAATAACTAGAACCACATTAAGTTCCAGTTCAACTGATTTATTGCTCATGCCTATGCACAAGAATCTAGTCAACTCATGGCCAGAACTAAATTGGCACTAGATAAGAATTAACAAAATTCAAGAGGAGCTGGTCTTTGATCACTTGTGTGAACGTAACAAATCCAGATGGAGTCCTCTCTTGACTCTGGTCCCAGTTTCTGCCTCTCTCTCTCACCTATAGAGATCTTATTTTTACCTTTTCAGTGGATGACTGACACTAAACTCCCTAATTCTGGATAATGTATTATTCGTTATTTGTTGAATGTATAGCCCATCTTTCTTCCAGTAACTCAAAGCCAAAAGGTTGCATATTTGTACTAAAAGAATTCACCAGATTCTACCCTTTACAGGCAGTTCATTTTTTTTTTCTGGAAGAAGAGGGAAGTCTGCCTCTCTTCAAGACTGAAAAAGGCCTGATTCCTACCCATCCATGGTTCTCAACAAAAGAGCTGTTATTCTTGATGTAGGATTTCTGATATTGACTGCCTCCTCCTATCCAAGGGGACTCTTTGGATGCTACTTCATGAGCTGGATTTCTTGGATCTGAAATAAACACCTTCCTATGCATTGAAGAATAAGAAAGTTTCCAAGGAAAATGTGTTTTTCCATACCTGGTCCTGGTATTAATTTCAGGGAAGGGCTCCCCACACCCTTACACAGATACGATAGACAGCACTAAAAAAAATCAGCTTGTGTCAAATGAATATCTTTCATATTGCTTGCATTCAGTCTTTCAGAAATTTGGATATAATCCCACTGTGTTTTTTCCCCTAAACAAGAATATAAAAGCTGAAGGAAGTAATACATTTTGCACCAATATAAAACTAGAAGAGAAACTGTGCAAACAAGTCAGTATTTTAAAAACAACATTGATTTTGTATGATTTTCAGAATAATTTCATAGAAAATAATCAGATTTTGATCCCTTGGGGCATTATTCTTCTGCTTAGTGTCTCAGCACCGTATCTTTGCTGAAAACTAGAAACTTAGTTGTCCTATTGCTATACAGTTAGCAATTTTTCTGTAGGACACAGTGCATTATGTAAATGCAGTCATTTTCCTAGTGAAAGTTACACATAATGATTAACTAAATCCATGATGAGTGGCAAAGGTCAATATCTAAGGGTCCATCTGGTGAAAACCATGCCATATGGGAGATTTGCAACTTGGAACTGAATGCACATGAATTGACAAATGAAATGAAAGAAAATAAAATATGCTGTGTTCCAATTATACTAATAAAAAGGGGAAGAATGTAATTGAGCTGAATGAAGGTGATGTGATCTTATAGAATACAGTTGTTCAATACATTGAGAGAGATGAAGATGTAGCTATATTTATGAATTTTTTAAAAAGGTAAAGGAATCCCTGTGGATTTTACTCCACTAGTTGTTGCCAGCTATAGGGGACAGTGCTCATCTCTGTTTCAAGGCCATTGAACCAGCGTGGTCGTGTGGCCAGCATGACATCATGCAGCACTATTACCTTCCCACCGAATTGGTTCCTATTTATCTACTCACATTTGTATGCTTTCGAACTGCTAGGTTGGCAGGAGCTGGGGCAAGGATGGGAACTCACCCCATTGCATGGAGCTCAGGTCTCGAACCTGGGCTTCCAGTGGACAAGCTCAGCATCTTAACCACTGAGCCACTGTACCCCCCCCCCTTATATTTATGAATAAAAGAGCTAAAATGTATGTCATGAAGCAGAAATGGGAGTTATATAAATTGTGTGGGTGTGGGTGTGAAAGTAGGAATCCATAGATTACTAATATTTGCTTCTTATGTTCAAGTGATTGATAATAGTGAAAGAACCAGATATAAGCTTTGGCCAAAACTGTGCAACATTCTAAATGAATGAGCTCCTAAGGGGGTGTGTGTGGAATATTCTAGTGGATGACATGAATACCTGGGTGGAAATGAAACAAGAAAATAGTGACTTGGCTATTTGCACAGACACAAAGTGAGTGACAATGATGACTAACCATCTACTTAGAAACAGGTTCATTCAAATGTAAGCAGTACTGCTACTCATAGATATGCATGCAGAAGAATGAATATACATTCTTTTGCATCTGACTGAATGACTGACAAACTGATCATGATGAAAGAGGAAGAGAATGAGTGGCATACCACATTCCTTGATGAAACTGACATGGAGGGAAAGGAACGAAGTGAAGGAAATGAGAGAAGAGACAATTATTAGAATTCAAATGAAAAATCTTTAGTGGAATGTAGACATAAAGAAAATAGAAACTGAAAAAGAAAATGTAAAAATAAACATTACAGAATTCCACAGAAATGTCTGGAGTTGAGCTAATGGGAAGTTTGAAAAAAGATTCATAGTGAAAGTGAAAGAAAAGTGAAAGAAAGCGTGGATGAGGAAACAACATACAGTATATAAGATAAAAAATATCAAAGAAAGTGCAAAATATATTATATAATGTATGTCTAGATAAAAAGAAAGTCCAAAAGAACATGTTGAAGAGACGATGAATGGTGACGAATAAAAGAAGCAGAGAAAATACTGAACAATTATGATAGAAGTATATAACTTTGTTCTGGAAGTGAGTGAAAGAGGATTTAAAAGGAGCCTCTGGAAGAATGAATAAAATTTAAAATAAAAGAGATAAAATTATTTGGAATGAAACTGGAATGAACGAATTCTGGGAGGTGCAATTTAGAGTTCTGTTTGCGAATGATAGTGACAGCAACGGGTGAACTGAAGTAAATACTTCTTTAGTTCCTAGGGGGGGAAAGGAAGTTCTAAGTATATAGCACTTAGACTTATATACTGCTTCACAGTGCTTTACAGCCCTCTCTAAGCGGTTCACAGAATCAGCATATTGCCCCCAACAATCTCGGTCCTCATTTTACCCACCTCGGAAGGATGGAAGGCTGAGTCAACCTTGAGCCAGTGAGATTTGAACTGCCGAACTGCAGCTAGCAGTCAGCTGAAGTAGCCTGCAGTACTGCACTCTAACCACTGCGCCACCTCGGCTATGAGAATACTGTGAAAATTAAATTAGTATTGTAAATGTTATGATGTCTATTTACGTTAAAATATGATAAATAAGTTAAGGAATTATAACTAAGTATATAAATGGAAAAGATTATATAAGCATGAAACTAATGTCAATATTAGTTGCTGTACTATAACCCTAGAGGTTTTTGTATTGTTTTTGTTGTTGTTGTTGTATTGTATTGTTCTGGTTTGTATATTTGTATATATGTTTTTCTTTATGTTGTTTTTAAATGTAAATAACTTAATAAACATTTTTTTTTAAAAGAGAGAAAATACTGTGAAAAATAGTAAGGCATCTGTGGATGTTATTACAAAAATGGACATTATTGGGCAAAAAAATGTTGTTATACCCTAATAGAAACAGAAAGGAAGTAACAACGAGTGTAAAAATTACTGGGACATGAGTATGATTAGCATGCCTAGGATGAATTTTGAATCAAAGGATGAATTCTGAATCAAAGGATAAAAGCAGTAACAATAAACCAAATTTGAGAAGCATAGTGCATGTTTATACCAGGCAGAAAGTGTGTAGACAATAATTTTGCTCTTTAGAAAGGTATGAATGTGAGAAAAAAGGTTTACTGTATCTTTGTTGTTTTGGGCAAACTGTATGATAATAGTGAATAGACTTGAAATATGGAACACTTGCATTAATATGGAGATGAAGGTTGCTTATTAAATGCAATAAAACAAAATATGATAGAAATAATTATGTATGAAAATATAAAGGAATGGCTAATGAATGGTTTAACAGTTTGCAGACTGTTAAGATAAGGGTGTGAGATGTATCCTTGGTTGTTTAATGAATTTACAGTATAGATACAGGTATTAGGGATGCTTCTGACATTACAGGTATAGTATTTGATCATGCATGTATTTTTGTATGAAGACAATGTAGTCTCGTTGCTGAAAAGCAAAATAATGTGCAACACATATTTAGACAAACTATGCAGTAAGTAGAATGAATCTCAACATATTTTATCAAAGAATAAGGAAAACATATCTAATAGGGAAACATTGATATATTTGCTTACTTGGCTGAATGTTTATTAAAGTTGGGACTATAATAAAATGTTTACTAAAGATGGAGAAATAGATGGAGGAAATTTAAGATGTAAAAATGCTGGCAGAAATGTGGTTGTAGTATGTGGATTATTGTGGTGGATGTTTATTGAAAGAATTGAAAATAGTTGTCTAACAGAAAATGCCTCTGCCCACATAATTATAGGCAAGTGAGAGATATGTTAGGTAAAATATAAAATAAGTTTTATGCAATGGTTACCACTTAACCAAGAAATATAAGATCAAGAATGAACAGACTATGAATGAATATGTACTGAGAAAATTCTGGTTGAGTTGATCCTCAGAAAGGAAGAGATGAGATTTTTAAAGAACAGCAAGAGATGTATGAAGCATTGTATGGACATGGTAGAGCCCAGGATGTTTTCAAAGACAGGGAAGATATGGGAAAGTATGAATGAAGATAATGTACTCTAAATTTAGCTATGTTTCCTTTTATTTTTTATCTCATGCTTTTAATTTTTCCCATAACATTGTTTTCTTCCCAAAAGAATAGCATAATTGGTTGCATTTTTCTTTCAGAACTTAACTATAAAAGCAAATAGCTAAGAGAAAACTCATTTATACTCATTAGAACCTGCAGCCACTACAGAGATTGGACTCTAAATTTAATTGAGGGGGGAAGGAGAGACAGAGGCTGTTACTATGGTTTAATCTCCATCTGCGAACCACATACTGGTCTTCTCTGACCTGAGACACCCCCCCCCAGATGCATTAGACTTGCACAGATATAGCAGCTGGGGAACGTTGTGAATTGCCAGGCAACATGTCCAGAGGGCACCAGGTTGCGGGAAAACTGACCTAGATAATGCAGTCTTGATATGATGGGATTGATGGTACATGGAATGGAAACTCTGTTGGTGTTAGAGATAGTCATGAAAAAACAACAACCAGATGTTTAACCCAAAGCATGGAGTTTTGCAAATAGAAGTCCAAAGATTCAATTCATGGCATCACATGACCCTCATAAAGTCCTGCTGTGATGCCTCATTGTGGTGGGGAGCTGTTCTTGAGAGGGAAGACAGAGCAACACTGGGAATGTATACCAAAACCATATTTTATCCAAAGGCATGAAGGTCACCCCAGTGCTCAGCTAAAGCAAGCAGGGATTTTTTTATTGGGCAACAGTGATATAGGAGGATGCTGGAAATAAATGATCACTTCAGTGACAACAGCAAATGAATCATTTTGTATGGCACGGAAAAGGTCATGGTAAACAATTAGTATATTTTTCCAAGAAAACCATATGGCTAGACAAAATAAAGTGATTGACACTATTATGATGGTTCCTCAAATCCGATGCCATTCAACATGTTGGTGAGGATCTTTAAGAGCCTCGGTGGCGCAGTGATTAGAGTGCAGTACTGCAGGCTACTTCTGCTGACTGCCGGCCAGAGGTGGGTTCTTACTGGTTCTATCAGGTTCTTTAGAACCGCTAGTAACTCGGCGATGACGTTACGGAGCCAGTTCTGTCGGTGTCTCTGTGGGCGCCGCCATCTTGGATTTTGCTTCTGCGCATGCGCAGAAGCTAATTTTTGCTTCTGCGCATATGCAGAAGCTATTTTTTATTGCTGCGGGCGTGCGCGCATGGCATGACCCTGAGCGAACCGGCAGCAAAAGGATCCAGAACCCACCCCTGCTGCCGGCTGACTGCAATTTGGCAGTTCAAATCTAACCAGGCTCAAGACTGACTCAGCCTTCCATCCTTCCGAGGTCGGTAAAATGAGGACCCAAATTGTTGGGGGCAATATGCTGACTCTGTAAACCGCTTAGAAAGGGCTGTAAAGCACTGTAAAGCGGTATATAAGCCTAAGTGCTATTGCTATTGCTTTCAGAGTAGTAATGGGGTTTATGGCATGGCTAGATTAAAGCTTTTGAGATGTCTAGCTGCTGATGTTGTCATGCAGGAAAAGAAAACCCAGAGTAGCAAAGACAAAATGAGAGTGGGAACATAGAATGTAAGAAGCATGAACAGGGAAAGCTCAATACAGTGAAATGACTGGGTTGATTTGACATCTTAGTATCAGTGAATTGAAATGGACTGGAATTGGATAATTTCATTTAGAAGATCATACTGTTTACTACTCAGGACATAAAAAAATAAAGAATGATTGGTGCTGTTTTCATAGTCAGGAAGAATATAACAAGGACAATACAATACAGTGCAATCAATACCCAAATAATATCAATTAGACTATGCATAGAATCCTTTAATATGACAATTATCCAAATGTATACTTCAACATCTGATGCTGAAGAGGAAATTGAGTTTTATGCTCAAGTTCAATCTCAAATCAACTGTATTTGTAAGCATGATTTACAGGTTCTGGTTGAAGATAAGAATATTAAGAAGTAAAACATAGTTAAGTTGTATGGCCTAGGAAACGGAAATGAAGTAGGAGAACAACTTACAAATTTCTGCAAATCCAATTATTTCTTTATTGCTAACACAATCTTCCAACAACCAAAATGATACTTATATACTTGGGCATTATCAAATGGAGTGTGTGGAAATAAAATTGACTATATTATTGTCAATATATGTCAATATTCCAAGTTCAGTTATAACAGCAAAGACATGGCCAGGATCTGACTGTGGAACAGATCATGAACTGCTCATGGACAAGTTACAGATCAAGCAAAAACAGAAGAAGAAAGCCAACTAGTTATCACAATACAATCCTGAACATTATACCACCATTTTAAGGAGAACATGAGCAATCACTTTAAAGTAATTGACTTTAAAGTCATTGCTAAGAATGAATGTGAAAAGAGATTGCCAAAGACCAAGAAAGAGAAAGCAAAGTGTGTGTCAGAACAGATGGTGGAAATTGCCAAGAAGAGTTGAGAAGCCAGAAGGAACTTAAGAAAGAATTTCAGAGAGCAGTTAAAATAGACAAGAAGCAGCATTACAACATCTACAAAGCTATCAAAGAGAAACATTCAAAAACAAGGAAGGACTTCCAAAAGATCTCGAACTCAGAAGGATGTTCCAGTCTTGAATTAGTATGCTACATGAAACCAATGACACATAGGAAGTTAGAACTAATTCAAAGAAGATCATAGAAAGATGGAAGGTCTATACTGAATTTTTGTAGATTAGAAATGTTGGTATTCAAGATGCTTTAGAAGATATTCCCTATAAGAACCTCTAGTACTAGAAGATGAAGTTACATCAGCATTCTATTCATTTTTCAGTCAGAAAGTTATAGAAACTGATAGACTATGTAAGAATCTAACTATGTCCACAAATCTGGAGAATAACACAATGGAAACAGATTGGAAGAGGTCAGGCTATACTCTAGCAAAACAGACTGATTCCAGGTCAGCAAATGAGTCAGAGACGGCTATATATTCTCCCCTTATTTTTTACACTACGCTGATTACACAACTCTGACAACTGAAAATGTAAATCAACTGCAAGCTCTAGTAATGAAAGTCAAAGAGCACAGTGAAAACATGGAACTAAAATTAAATATAAAGAAGACCAAATTAATGACAACAGATATAGCAATCAGCCTTAGAATTGAAAATGAAGGTACAGTACCGGAGTTAGAATAGCTTCTGTCTTTTAGGATCGACTACCAAGTAAAGGAACTAGGCAGTCAAGGAATACACTGCCAAATAAAAATAATATAATGTACATAATATAATCTTTAATAACAAGTATTTTTTTTAAAGAAAGAAATACATTGCCAACTAGCACTTGTATGGGTAGCAATGAAGACTTTGGAAAAGATGTTCAGATGCTGGGATGTATCTACACCTAAAAAGATCAGAATTGTGCAGGCAATGATTCCCCTTGTAACATTCCTATGGGGCAAAAGTTGGACCTTGGAGATGCAGGTTAGACCGACTAGGTTGGGGACTCACCAACAGTCAATACAAATGTAATGGCATATAACCCTCAGGAGATCAAGAATCTGTGCCAGTCAGAATAGACCAGGGGTCTGCAACCTTAAACACTCAAAGAGCCACTTGGGCCCGTTTCCCATAGAAAGCAAAACAACGGGAGCCACAAAACCTGGGTGGGTGTGGCCAACTCGACATCACTCACTCCCACCCAGTCACATGACACCCCCCAGCCACACCTACCCAGGTTTTGTGTTTTCTTTTCTGTGGGAAACAAGTCTATGGGAGTCAATCTTAATCATACTCCCACCCAGTCACATGACACCCCCCAGCCACACCTACCCAGGTTTTGTGGCTCCCCATGTTTTGTTTTCTATGGGAAATAGGTATCTCCCTCTCTCTGTCTCTTTCCCTCTCTCATCTCTCTCTGGGCTGTTGTGCTCGGTGCTTGGCGGGGGAGGGGAACACTTCCCCACACTGCCCCCTTCTTTCTCTTGGCCCCGCCGACAAGGGAGGAGGAAGGCCAGGCTTGGGGGATGGCCCCCACCCCACAAGATCCACCCCGCTGTTCTCTCCCAGCCCTCTTTGCTGGCGGCAACAGCAAATGTACCGTGTGTCCCCGAAAATAAGACATGTCCCGATAATAAGCCCAACAGGGCTTTTCGGGAAATGCATTGAAATAAGCCCCCCCCCGAAAATAAGGCCCCCCCATTACTTTCCGGGGAAAGGGGGGCATGTCGGGAGGCGCTCTTTTTGCGGCCGGCACTCTTTTGGCTGGGAGGGCGAGAGCAAGCGAGAGGCGGGTGCACGCACACCCCACGAGACTGGCTCGGCTCCTCTGGGCTCTGCCTATGGCAGCTTTTGAAACGCGCTCCTGCCTCCGAGGAAGAGGAGGGGAGCCTCGATCCCTGCCAGACCCCAGGGGAGCCGAGGCAGTCCCGCGGGGTGTGTGCGCTCCCACCTCTCGCTTGCTCTCTCTCTCCCAGCCAAGAGTGCCCGCCGCAAAAAGCAGCTCCCGGCCGGGAGAGAGAGAGAGCGAGAGAGAGGTGGGTGCGCACACACCCTGCGGGACTGGCTCGGGTCCTCTGGGCTCTGCCTCTGGCAGTGTTTTCAAACGTGCTCCTGCCTCCGAGGAAGAGGAGGGGAGCCTCGATCCCTGCCTCGCTGCCCCATCGCAGGCAGGAGCGCGTTTCAAAATGCTGGCAGAGGCAGAGCCCAGAGGAGCCGAGGCAGTCCCGCGGGGTGTGCATGCACCCACCTCTCGCTTGCTCTCTCTCTCTCCGAGCCAAAAGAGTGCCCGCCGCAAAAAGCAGTTCCCGGCTGGGAGAGAGAGAGAGAGCGAGAGAGAGAGCAAGCGAGAAGTGGGTGCGCACACACACCGCGGCTCTGCCTCGGCTCCTCTGGGCTCTGCCTCTGGCAGCCTTTTGAAACGCTCCTGCCTCCGAGGAAGAGGAGGGGAGCCTCGATCCCTGCCTCGCCGCCCCATTGCAGGCAGGAGCGCATTTCAAAACACTGGCAGAGGCAGAGCCCAGAGGAGCCGAGGCAGTCCCGCGGGGTGTGCATGCACCCACCTCTCGCTTGCTCTCTCTCTTTCCCAGCCAAAAGAGTGCCCGCCACAAAAAGCAGCTCCCAGCTGGGAGAGAGAGAGAGCGAGAGAGCAAGCGAGAGGCGGGTGCGCGCACACACCGCGGCACTGCCTCAGCTCCTCTGGGCTGTGCCTCTGGCAGCGTTTTGAAAGGCGCTCCTGCCTGTGAAGAAGAGTGGGGAGCCTCGATCCCTGCCTAGCCACCTCATTACAGGCAGAAGCGTTTCAAAAGGCTGCCGCAAAAAGAGCAGCTCCCAGCCGAGAGAGAGCAAGAGAGAGAGCAAGCGAGAGGTGGGAAGAAACTCTCGCTGGCTGCCTGAGGAAGCCAAACTCACAGTCAAACTTCTAGCCAGGCTCAGCGGCAGAAGCAGCTGGGCACGCACTTGTCTCTTCCAAACTCTCTCTCTCGGCGCGGGGGAGGGGAGTGCACATAAGACACAGCACCAGGAGAAGGAAACTTTTGGCTGCACGCTGGACGCAAGAAATCTTTCTCCCCTTTTGCTCCAAGAGGCTGCGCAGGCACGATAAGTCTCACGAAGACTCATTTCTGGCGGAGTTTGGAAGAGAGAAAGATTTGTTGCCTGCAGCGTGCAGCCCAAAGGTTCCTGCCGAGAGAGAGAGGGGAGGGGAGGGAGGAGGAAGGGCAGGTGCTTTGCCTCAGGCAGCCG
>QLTV01000834.1:48044-62486 GCA_003457575.1 Thermophis baileyi
AATCATATTGCCCTTCACAGTTTCTTCTTCCATTTTATATTTTAATAAGAATTTATATAATTTTGTTATTGTTTTTCTTTCCTGTCCTAGTAAAATTTTATCTAATTCTAATTGTTCTTTTTGAATACCAAATTGTTCCTTATCTTTGGTTAGTCTTGATTTAATTTGAAACTACGGCCATCAGTCAATTTTGATTCCTTGTTCTTCCAATTTTTGAGTTGATTTTAACTCTCCTCTTTCATCTAAAATTTCAGAATACCGGACCATCTTGTAAAGATCTATTGTGTTTGGGTATATCATTGCTTCCATACTTGAGAACCAGCTCGGAATTTTCATATAATGATTTTTTTTAATTTTTGTCCATGAGTAGTGAATCCCTAATCATGTGTCTTGAGAAATATGAATTTGTCTTATTTTTCCCATCCCACAAAAATCCGTGCCAGCCTGTTTGTAAATCGTATCCTTCAAGCATTAATATTCTTTTATTCTTTAGTTGAATCCAATCTTTAATCCATGTTAGAGTGGATGCTTGATAATAAAGTTCCCATTCCGGGAGGCCAAACCCTCCTCTGTTCCTGTTATCTTGTAGTAATTTCAATTTAATTCTTGGTTTTTTCCCGGCCCATATAAATTTGGATGTTATTCTATTTAGATGTTCAAAATACTTCTTCTCCAAGGACTCAACAGTTTCTTATCACCATATCAGTGCTGCAACATAGTTCACACAACTTTTTTTTCTATCCCAGTATCCCAATAATCTAAAATCAAGTGAGCTATCCATGGTATTACTTCAACAGTTTGACCTGAGCTTGCTCTAGTGGCTTGAATATTGGGTGGGAATCTAGCTCAACCTAGAAAAGAGTTTTATTTTTGTTTATAATATATTATGCTGCTAAATAATGTAACAGTTGATTCAATAAAAGTTCTTGTCATATTATCCAAAAGTATTACCAAAAAAGTGTGCAAACAATAGGACCCGGGGGGGGGGGATAACTTTGCTTCGAATATTTGTGAAAGAACAGTGTACTACTTGCCTGTTCAATAAGCTTTACATAACTGAACATGTTAGCCAAGCCAATAATGCACCTATACGTTGTTATATGTTGCATGGAAAAACATGGACACTGGAGATTCATCCATTAGCAACCATAGATTTTCCAAACCTGACTGCTTATCCCCATTATAGAACATATAATTTCTACATAGTGTATTCGTTATTTATAAAGATTAGAGGCAACAATTCCTACTTCAGAGCAAGACCAAGACCTTTAACCTTTAACCAGATCATCCTTAAGAATGAAGCCAGTCACACCCTGCCCTAATTAGAATCATAATCAGTATATTCTGTGGAGTTGCTGACTTTCGCAGATGTGAGAATGCAGCTGTTGTGCGTATGAAGCTAAATAAGTGCTAGTTTCAAACTATAGAGCCATTTATGATTTGGCATCTAGGTATTTGTAGGGCCACTTGATTCATGGAGAAGAAGCCCACCCAGTCCAGTTGGCAAAGCAATGTATGTCATCATCTTTTTAATAATCTGCCTTATAATAAGCATAGAGGGGAGAGCACATTGTTCTTCATGTTATGCTCCCTTTCTATGAACAGTTTCCCTCCAGAGATCTGGATGGAGCCTTCCCTTACAATGCTTGGGAAGTCAAGTCAAAGGTCTTACTATACATGTGGCATTTGAATAAAGTACGTAGTCAGCAAATACTGGATGCTGGCCTAAGCAACAGGGAATAATGTCCTTTGTTTGCACAGCCTGTGCACGATTTTCCAGAATTATGTGACTGGTCTTTCTTGAATACTGAAGCTTGGAATAGATACATTTTGGTCTAAACTGGCAAGGTGTCTTAAATTTTGTGGTAGGTTTCCATTACTGATGATTCTTAATCAGTTCCAAATATACAAATGCTGCAGCTGAAACTGAGACGATGAACAACCAGGAAAAGATAATGACGCGGGGTACCTAAAGTGACACTGTTTCATGAGATCTTTGCAGCATGGACCCATATCTTGATTGCAATATACGGTATTAATTCTCTGTAGTAGTGTTGGAACGTATCATTACTATGGAGGATTAAATGTTGTGCCATCTGCCAAAAAAACCCAAACCCTAGAGATTCTCTGAGAGATAAGAATTCTGTCCGAGATTGAATACAGGGATAGTCTGAGAGAAAAATATTTTCTTGAATTCCCCTGGAAGAGGATACAGCTATAAAAATGAAGTAATTATATTCAGCAGAAGACAGCAGTGAATATGCTGCTTCTCAGTCACACACAGAGGACAGGAAAAGGAATAACATGCCTTGCCTAGAGAGGAACAGAATCATAGGATTTTGAAAACGATTGTAAATCAGAAACAGGTGCAGATGTAAATGAAGATATTTTGTTGCACAGATTTGCTGAGAAAATAACTTAGGACAATGTTTCTCAACCTTCACAATTTTTAGAGATGTGGACTTCAGTTCCCAGAATTCCCCAGACAGCTTGATGACTGCTGCCTGGAGAAATGCTTGTCTGCATGCTGACTGGGGAATTCTAGGAGTTGAAGTCCACATATCTTAAAGTTGCTAAGGCTGAGAAACATTGATTTAGGACATACCAGAGGTGGGTTCCTCCTGGTTATAGAACCGGTAGCAAACTGCTGGTGACATCATGGAGCCGGTTCTGTCGGTGCCGGTCCGTGGACGCTGCCATCTTTTCTTTTGGAATTTTTTTTTTTTGTGTTCATTTTTGGGGGGGGGGATTTTTTATTATTTTTTTTTCTTCTGGGCATGCTCAGAAGCCAAGTCACTGCACATGTGCCGCCATCTTGTTTTTGGCTTTTTTTGGGGGGGGGGAAGGAATTTTTTGCAAATTTTCAGCACTGCACATGCATGCACGCCCGCGCAGCATGGCCACGCGGCGCGCAATGTGCGTGCAGCCACGCGGCGCAAGAGGAAGCAAACTGGCGGTGAGGTAAGTTAGAACCCACCCCTGGGACATACCAATTTCCCCTACTTTGTCCTAATGTCATCCTCACTAGATATGAGTTGACAGTAGCATCTCAGTTCTTGGTTTCAAAGCTCAGTCTTTAATGGATATGCATCAGAGCTTAATTTTCCCCTCCTCCATAGAAAGGCGCCATAAACCACACTTGGCATTTGCTATTTAAGTGAGGTTTATATGTATACATCCATTAACTTTGCACTGTTGCGCTCATTAAATCAGCTGCTGAATTTTTGCTGGCAGAGCAGAAATTTCCTTTTATAATTTCTTGTAAAAAAAAAAAGCCTTTAGTGGACAGGACAACCTTGTGTCTGCTGGAAATGATTCCTAACCTCTAGTTAAATATTGATGATTACAATAATTATATTATGTTTCTGCTTCTTATGTTGCACCTGCTCTTTGATATATTTTTTTCAAGCAGTAAAACTGCCCTTCCCCCTACCCGGGTTGCTAATTTCATTTGCACAGTGCAGAAATGTGACTAATGGTGGTGTATAGTTTTATTAGCATTACACAAAGAAAACTTATTGGGTATGCACAAATGATTTAGGAGAAGAGAAAAGATTGTCTTTCTTCCCCCACCCCCCCAAATAGAAAGAGGTTTTTTTTTTAATTACTTTATGTAGATGTGATCAAATACCTTAAACCTAAGCAATTTACCAGATGAACAAAGGACAGCATGGAATCCTGCTCTCTCCAAATAATTAATGACTATACTTTGCAACTCCTCAGTTCTCAGAGCATGAGAAGTGGAACTAAGACAAATATGCCTGGCCTTACGGATCCTAATTCAAATCCTAAGAGCATGGGGGCTCCAGTAATTGGAACACTGGACGGGAGATTAGCAAGACCACATTCGAGACCCAAGAGCTGTCATGGGGTTAGGTTGAGCTTCACTTCACTCCAGCTCCTGTCAGGGACATGAAAAGAGTCCACAACTCTTTTCCCAGAACAACCATGATGTTACCAGCTAATCCTTTCAACCCGGAAGTCCTTCGGTGCTTCCGATCTGATCCTGGGATATTCAATTCAAATCCTGGGATAACTGACTCTTCCCCTTTCAGTTAGAAATATAAATTCATTCATTCAGTTAAAAATATAAATTCATACATTCCATTTGTAACCGATTTAAAACAGCGTGGCCTCAAGATTACAGCTAAACCACCACTTTTAAATGTTATATGAATAACCATCAAGAATAATCTATTTTGCATAAGGCATACTAGAAAAGATAGGAAAAGGGAGATATCCTATCCAAGTGCAGTCCCAAAATTGAGGGGTTAAGTCAGCCTCTGTTGTATATGGCTCATGTGTTGAGTGAGAGTTGGGGTTAGCATCTGACAGCTTACTTTTTTCCATTCCAGTGGCTCAAGTTGGCTTTATCATGCCTTGGATGTTAAGTCAACATGATTGCAGCCACATTTTTATAGTGTTTGCTATTTGATTTTTTTTTTATCACAACACCTTGCAAGATGTTTCTGTTCCCAGATCCTGTGAAAATGAAGATGGCAACAAGATTAAAGAAGTTATGGCTGCTGTCCCCAATCACAGAATGCTGGAGCCATGTCAACTGTCCAAAAATGTTAGGTACTAATGTTACTAGACTCTTATGTTACTAAATTCTTTTTGCATCACCCAGCAATGTACCCTTATTCTAGTAATATTTACAACCTAGGGCATTATTGCTTGCTATCTTTCCTATGGAATGGTTTGTCTCAATCTACCTTTATACTTCCAGCCTTCCACTACCCTAAACTGCAAAGAGAATGGCCATGTCAAGTTTATTTGGGAAAGGTTCTGCCCTTGTCAAATACCATGAAGAGACACTGAAAGATGTGCATGACAAGGGTTATCAAGAGAGTGTCCATGTCTCTACAGATTAATTAGGCTAGGACAGGGGTCTGCAACCTGCGGCTCCAGAGCCGCATGCAGCTCTTTGGGCCCTCTGCTGCGGCTCCCTGTCACCCTGTCGTGGCAGAGGGATGAAAGAGCCATCATCCTGTCACAGCAGTGGCATGGCCGGAGCCTTAGTGCGGGAGTGAAGTGCCCCTCTACTTGCCTTTGCACGGCAACAGCATTCCGCCTTCATTGTGGTTCATTTGTTGTTGCCGCCAGCAAAGAGGGCTGGGAGAGAACGGTGGGGGTGCATCTTGCGGGGTGGGGGCCATCCCCCAAGCCTGGCCTTCCTCCTCCTGGGGCCAAGAGAAAGAAGGGGGCAGCATGGGGAAGCGCTCCCCTCCCCGCTGAGCACTGAGCACAACAGCCAAGCAGGGGGGGGGGGGATGGCCCGGCAGAAGCGGCCCCATTTGCGAGTTGGACAGCAGAGAGGCCTGGCCCGGCTCTTGCAGCGGAATGCTGTTTGTCGCCTTTGAAATGTGCTGCTTTCTATTTCCTGTTCCTTCCCCAGGCAGCGATGGCTGGGGGGGGGGGAGCAGAGGCATCAGGGCTCAGAGAGAGAGGGGGGGGAAGATGAGAGGGAGGGAGGGAGAGGGAGATAGAGAAAAAGAGAGAGATGAGAGGGAGAAGGAGGGAGAGACAGAGGGAGGGAAAGAGAAAGATGGGGGAGGGGATGAGAGGGAGAGGGAGATACCTATTTCCCATAGAAAACAAAACACGGGGAGCCACAAAACCTGGGTAGGTGTGGCTGGGGGGTCATGTGACTGGGTGGGAGTGAGTGATGTCGAGTTGGCCACGCCCACCCAGGTTTTGTGGCTCCCATTGTTTTGTTTTCTGTGGGAAACGGGCCCAAGTGGCTCTTTGAGTGTTTAAGGTTGCAGATCCCTGGGCTAGAACCTTGCAGCAGTCAGCCCAGTAGATGTCTTCACCTNCCTATTTCCCAAGGAAAACAAAACACGGGGAGTCACAAAACCTGGATAGGCTGGGGGGGTCGTGACTGGGTGGGAGTGAGTGACGTCGAGTTGGCCATACCCACCCAGGTTTTGTGGCTCCCTTTGTTTTGTTTTCTGTGGGAAACGGGCCCAAGTGGCTCTTTGAGTGTTTAAGGTTGCAGATCCCTGGGCTAGAACCTTGCAGCAGTCAGCCCAGTAGATGTCTTCACCTTGCTCCCATTGCAGTGCTGCTGGCTTTGCCCACTTTCTTGCCCTCCCTCCCAACACACAAGAGGGGAACAACAAGGTAATACTGTATTGCATTGTTGGCTCCTGCTTCACCAAGGAACAGCAAGTTGAAGACATGTGAACTCTTACATCAGCCTACCCACACATGGAGTTTCACCAATCAAGATTCTTCCTCCAAACCAAGTGGTTTAAAACTGGAGCAGAGAATATCACGGGAGTTAGAATATGAAGCAATGAGGTAGCCTCGGGGATTACAGAAAAAAGGTGTTGACTTCTATATGATTTGTGAAGACAACCATCTTCCCCTCGTCTTAGTGACACTGAGGATGATATTTTGTGCAGATAGTTTCATTGAGGTTAGAACAGCATCATGTTTTGCAGAACCATGTTTACCTCATATGACAGGCATTTGACAGCAGGAGAGGCAAACTGTAACTAAGCCATGGTTGTTTTGTAAAAATCTAAACAAAAAACTAGTAAAATGAAAAATGACCTTGCCTCCAAATCATAGGACATTGTACCAACCACCACTGAACTCTAACTCTTTTCAGATTCTCATTAGCAAGGACCCTACATTCTCCTCCAGCCACCATTTCAAACGGTGGTGTCCTGTTCTCAGAGATCCTTGCCTGGCGCTGTGGCTGAGGTTCCTGGGAAAATGTAACTAATAAACAAACAAATCAATCAATCAAATTGTGCAAGACTGTTTTCATTCCCCCATGTTTTTATAGTTAGGTGATTTAAAGTTGCTTGCAGTATTTATTGTGCTTTTTTATGTTAATAATATACATACTGGAGTTTTAATTGAAGTTTCCTAAGACATCTGCTGTCAATGGATGATACATACAGTACGTACCAGAGGTGGGTTCCTCCCGGTTCAGACCGGTTCTATAGAACTGGTAGTAACTTGGCGGCCTGGGTCGCTAGAACCGGCAGCGACCCAGGCCTGCCACGCCCCTGAACCGGTTCTTTTGGGGCCGCCATAGGCGCCGCCATCTTGTTTTTTGCTTCTGCGCATGTGCAGAAGCTTTTTTAAGCACTGTGCATGTGTGAAGTGCATGCAAAGTGCGCGCAAAGTGCACGCAAAGCACACGCAAAGCGCACGCAAAGTGTGTGCAAAGCGCACACAAAGCGCACACAAAGCACGTGTGTGCCTGCACGGCGCAGCACTGAGCGAACTGGCAGCGAAGAAAAGAAGAACCCACCCCTGGTACGTACATACAAATATAAACATGCAAGGAAACATGGTAAGTGAATAATAGGCCAAAGTTTGTCAGAAGATTTGGCTTGGACCTACAACTTACTTTGAGTGCTAGGACTCAGGACTTCTGAGATTACACAGAGTGCAAGCAAATATGATGGGAATGATTCACCCATAAATGTGTTCAATATGTTACCAAGTGACAACATTCATGGATAAACTAGCTATTATAAAATTGGCACCATTATTAGAATTCTCATATCATTTTATCAATCGTTTTTTTTATGTACTTGGTTCATATCTTAATCATCCATCAGCAAAGAGAGAAAATCAGTGATATATACTCTCAATATCTCACCTCTGAGTTGCCATTATCGACTATCATAATTCTAGTTTCAAGTGACACAGCTGACTTGCCTTCATTTGGGAAATCACAGTCCGTTTTAGCACCGATCAGCTTACCCCACACTAAATTAGAACTTTTCCAAAAAAGAGACAGAAACAAAAAGAAGAAGGGAGAGAAGGAATGAATGTCATGCAAATAGATTTGGCCATGAACTGTTGAGTGTAAAATTATTTGGAGGTCTAAGCACACAACTTAAAAAGTAATGGGACTCCACGGGTCTTATAGCAGAACCTTTGCCACTTGGTATTGATTTAGCAATATTTTAAAGATTTATACCTTTATATTTTCACCAGGGAAATTATACTGTCTAGATCTATTAAGCTAAGAGAAGCCATTATCCCCTCATTATTACCAGCTGCCCAGTTGTTGAATATAGTCTCCTGAGCTTTGGACAAAATCTATTGGATTTCCTTCCTTGATGCTATGCAGTATCTTCTAAAAATCCAAATGCTGAACTATTACAGGCAGGAGGGAGAAATGCAAGGAATTACTTTCCTAAAGTCCAGCCTTGATTTTCCACCCTGTAGAGCTGGCATGGCTACAGCTACAGTTACAGTTACACCAAAGAACAAAACCTAATATCAGATTTTTACCAAATATTCAATACAAGTTTCTTTCTAAACTATAACACTTCAGGTTGCAGGAGTTACCCAATATACACAAGCACACAAGCATGCAAATAATATGGATGCACACCAACTCACAAAGCCAGAATATCCACTGGGTTTAACATCTGTGGCACTGTTATTAAAATGAGACCAGTAGGTTGAAATTGCTTTAAAGCAATTTTTTAACAGTGCAAATCTTCACACTTAATTTAGAAATAGAATAAATCAAAACAAAAGAGATCTCCCTCAGTTATCTCTACATGGAATTTCCAGATTTGTCCATACTACTTTGTCACAATTTTTCAATTTGCTACTCAAATCTTTAGCAACGTAATTTGAAGCACTCTAAAAAAAAAAACTATATAAAGATTAAAGAGTAGCAATTCCAGGGAGATTTAAAACTGTAAGATGTATTTAACTACCGTGTACAGAAGTAGTCAGCTTGCCAATTTGTAGTCCCAGTTGCTAATTAATGAGCCAGCCACAAGGTCCAAGTATAGACATTTAAAATTACTTGCATGGAAAGATAACTTCGCTTCTCCAGACTTCAGCCAATGACTGTTCCACAGTCAGAATTACTTTCATTTAGAATTGGATCATTCAAATTCCGCTGGTTCAGCATAAAGCCAGGCTTGCTAAATAAGGGCTGTGAAACATGGAAAATTATGAAGGCCATGCTATGGAATGAATAGAAATAAATTTCAACGTCCTTTGAATTGCAAAACAGAACGTTCTTTGTTGATTGATTTTTATATGCAAAGGGGAAGGCCCTTCATTCTCAAGCTAATTTTATATATTGCAAAATCTGGTCTGAAGCTGGGCCAGGTCAAAGCAAAACATATATATGAATACATATTGATCATGTGAGGTATAGTGAACAGTATAAAACAGAATTTGAAACTGAATTATGTGCAAATGATGGACATGTATTAGAATTAGAAGATTAGAAGATTAGAATTCTTTATTGGCCAAGTGTGATTGGACACAAGGAATTTGTCTTTGGTGCATATGCTCTCAGTGTAGATAAAAAGAAAAGATACATTTGTCAAGAATCATAAGGTACAACACTTAATGATAGTCATAGGGTACAAATAAGCAATCAAATCATACTAGGAAACAATCAATATAAATTGTAAGGATACAAGCAACAAGTTACAGTCATACAGTCATAAGTGGGAGGAGATGGGTGAGAGGAACGATGAGAAGATTAATAGTAATAGTAATGCAGACTTAATGAATAGTTTGACAGTGTTGAGGGAATTATTTGTTTAGCAGAGTGATGGCGTTCGGGGAAAAACTGTTCTTGTGTCTAGTTGTTCTGGTGTGCAGTGCTCTATAGCGTCGTTTTGAGGGTAGGAGTTGAAACAATTTATGTCCAGGATGCGAGGGGTCTGTAAATATTTTCACAGCCCTCTTTTTGACTCGTGCAGTATACAGGTCCTCAATGGAATTTGCTATTTGCTAATTCATGACTTCTTGCTGAATTTTGAAATGGAAGAAGAACAAGTTAAATAGTATAAGATAAAATGGGCTAAGAACATAATCTTCAGACAGAACAATGGGAAAATATATGTTTGAAAGGACTGGAATTCACATTTTGTTACAACTTAAAAGAGAATTTTTATTAAATGATGTACCATTGGCATATGACAAATTAT
Source organism: Thermophis baileyi (assembly GCA_003457575.1). Classification (NCBI taxonomy): domain Eukaryota; kingdom Metazoa; phylum Chordata; class Lepidosauria; order Squamata; family Dipsadidae; genus Thermophis; species Thermophis baileyi. The sequence goes on from QLTV01000834.1 coordinate 57,986, forward strand.
CTAAAAGGGCACTTCAAATCTATGCTGGAAATGTGAAAAACAAGGTCATTTCCTCATGCTTGGTGGACTTGTAAAAAATCTGGAAAACTTTAAATTCCACTACACAAAGAATTTTAAAGATTAATCATCAACTGAAACCAGAACATTTTTTGTTGGGATTCATGGATAGACAACTAGAAAAGACCTATAGAAGATTCATGTGTAAATGGTACATATACATGGAAAGACTCTGAAATAACCACAGAGGAGGAATGGTTGGTGAAAAATGAGAGTTTGCAGAAATGGCAAAATTGACTTGTTTGATTAGGAAAAAGACAATAACTCCACTTGTCAGCCATGAAGTCTTTCAAAAACCACCCCTGCAATTCGTCCAAGTTTGCTGGATTTTTTAAAAATTTTAACAATTTTTAAAACTCTAAGATTTTTATCTCCCAAGATACTGTGCACCCTTTTATAAGCATTTTTGCCTGCTATTTTCGTTAATGTGTGTTTATCATTTGTATTCCTTATCGTCCCAGTTTTCCGTTCCCTTATTTCCAGGATGCAATCATTTTTTAAGAAGGATGATGGGGACTATGTGAAGCTAAGAAGTGTTCACAGAAACGAAGAAGATGCTGGCACTTTACTTTGTAGAGCAGGGATGTCAAACTCACGTCGTCACAGCAGCATTACGTGACGTATCGGGACTTTTTTCCCCTTCGCTAAACTGGATGTGGGCGTGGCCAGCATGTGACGCATCTGGCCTGCGGGCTGGGAGTTTGACAGCCCTGTTGTAGAATGTCACCTTTCCATTTATTTCTTTTTCAATTGTATGTATGTGTAAGTAGTTCTTGACTTAACAGCCATAACAGACCCTGCTTATCACGGTCGTAAGTCATGATGTTCATAAAGTGGGTCACCCATATGATCAACCTGATTTGTTTTCTACACGTTGTTTTTTATTTGAGAGCATCATTGTAATATTCTTAAAAGGGCAGATTTCAGTTTACAAATGTTTTCCAGTTTGGCCTTATATTCAAGAGATGGGCAAAGAAAGATTGACATGAGTCCAGGAGCTAAAAGAAGGGAATGAGATAAGAATTCTCATGAGTTGGAAAACAGTGTCCTTCAAGTGCCTTGCAACACTATAAAAACAATCAATTAAACCAATCCTGATCTGATTTCACATAAACCAGAATGGAGCCAGAAAGCAATTGATACATTCTAAATGAGTTGAGGTCATGAAATCAAGCAGGTCCAGAAATGAGTTATGACCAATGCAAAACCTCATGTGAACTTTGATTGGGCTGTCTGAAACTATTACCTCTTTTCCTGGCCTCAGTGGGAAGATTAAAGAATTATTACTGTATTTCTTGGAGAAGCATGGATGATTTGAGAAACCAGTGCTTTGAAGAAGAAGATAATGGCAATGAGTCATAACTAAACCTAAGTAGGGGGGGAAAGAATGGAAAAGGTTTGCTGCAAAATATCTTAGACTTCTTTTCTTTTAGACTGCCTCTGATTGCCACTTTCACATTATATGAAAAGCTGTAATCTTTACCTATGTTTCTTAGAAAACCAGTCACTTAGTTAAGATGGGAAGGTGGGGAAGAGTACCTAAATCCTATTTTCTGCTCACATTTTCTGAGAGAGAAACCAGAAGTGGTTTTACAACTACTGAGAAAACTGAGGTTCATAACCCTCTTATGACACTGGAAAAGCAACTAAGAAGCTGAAGAATACATGGTATGTGTCTACTCAAAATAATACCTATAAATTTGTTGCAAGGGCTCAAACTAAGATCCCAATCTATCAGTTTCTTCTCATTTGCTGCTGCTGATTATGGGAGGAATTGGGTGGTCTGGAGAATCAGGTGATCATTCCCAAATTGTTCTGCTATAAAACTAAGAGATTAGGATTAACAAATTAACAATGAAAAAAGCAGAGTCTCCTGAACTGGTAGGCCACTAGACTTCCTGACTTCCATCCATCCTGCTTCTGAACTACTTGCCTGACCACTTGGGACAAGGGCCTTGACTGGAACAACCCTACAGGTTGACCCCCAGTCCTACTTATCCTGGGGCCATTCTGATGATGGATTACTCCCAGGGGTGGGTTCTGGTGTTCTTCGCTGCCAGTTCGCTCAGTGTCGCGTCGCGTGTGTGCGCTTCACGCATGCACAGTGCTTTAAAAAAGCTTCTGCGCATGCGCAGAAGCAAAAAAAAATGGTGCCGCCTATGGCACCGCCAAAAGAACCAGTTCGGGGGCATGGCAGGCCTGGGTCACTGCCAATTCTAGCAACCCAGGCCGCCAAGTTACTACTGGTTCTATAGAACCGGTCCGAACCGGGAGGAACCCACCTCTGATTACTCCTCACCATGCAAAGTCTCATTAGCAGCATATTAAAACTCATTCTTGCCTCATCATCTCTCTGTTGATTGTTCCCTGGAGACAGGATTTCACCCCTTTGCTGATTAGATTTACAATTAAAATGTATTCAGGGCTAGTCAATAATCCAACTGTTCTCACACTCCCCTTCTCCTTTGACCCCACATTCTGTACCAGATTAATCCTTCTGCAGACTAGTGTTTTTTTTAAAACTTATTCGATAAGATAGTTTCATTCCCTTGACTCTTATGTGTATTTGTTCCTGTTTACTTATGTCCTTGGTGCTCTCTGAGCTTGGTTTCATTTCAACCCTGAGCAACAAATATTCTCCTTTATTGGAACTGATGTCCTTAGAGAATGTACACTGCATTCAGATGTTGGCTTCCACTTCTTCCTATAGCATTAATATGAATTTAACCAACAGCAATTGCCGGGAAACACTGGCCATTTTAATAGCCCCCGAATACCTTGGAACTGGGAACTGGGGGCTGTGGATGAAATAAGTGAAGAACTGTGAAGCACAAAAGGTCAGTTCCACACATGAAGTTCCAATTAAACTGATTTATTACTAATTATGCCTATACAGAAGAATCTATTTAATTAACAGTACTACCTTGGTATTAGATCAGAGTCAACAGAATTCCAGAGGGGTTGGACTGGTTTATGATGATAGAATACTGTTTGTTATGATTTATTCTAGTTCAAAGGGTCATTGATTTTTAGGTTTTTATCTGTATCAAAGAAAGTTGCAAGTTGCTATTTTCTATAGCTTCTTTCCCCTTTGTGTTTGCACTCCCCAATTTTGCTTTTTTCCTACCCTTTCCTCTTTCTTTATCATTCTTTTTTTCTTTGTCTTTTTTGTATTTTACATGAAGGAAGAGGAAGAAGAGGAGGAGGAGCAGGAAAGGGGAGGTTAAAAATATTAAAAGACCATTTTTAAAAACATATATGCTCAACTGTTTATACACCAAAAAATCTAGCTCTTTTCTAAACTAAATATATTTAGACAAAAGCTTCAACAGCATGGACATGGATAACACATACTTTAAAGGAATGGGTGAATCAATAGCTATCCAATCCACTTTCATGTTAGTAGAACAATATTCTATCCAATGGATATTTTTATAGAATTAAAGTGCCAAATCTTTGTGTTACTATTAACTGATTTCAAAAAATAACCTTAGAAGAGTCTGATCTGTTTAAGGTATTGCTGAGACATACTATGACATCTCCGGGCAGTAGGTTAAACTTGGAAGTTAAAAAGAATCCTGGAAAAGGGTCACAGCAAATCACTTATATATTCACTTATATATTCTTGCAAGAATACATTTTGACATGTATGTCACCACGACTTGATCTCAGTCTCAGGAGTTTTTACATTTCCAGCTTAATTGCTGAAAATGAATGCAAATGATATACTATAGAGCCATGATGGCAAACCTATGGCACGCGTGCCACAACTGGCACACAGAGCCCTCTCTATGGGCACGCGAGCCATCGCCCCAGCTCAGCTCCGCCGCACATGTATGCGCACCTCCACCGGCCAGCTGGTTTTTGGGTCTCTGCCGTACATACGTTGGGGGCGGGGCACGTGTGAGAGATGCATGTGCGGGGGCAGGGTGGGGGGGTCACCCGCGCATGCACAGGTGGCAGGGCACATGCAGGGGGTCACCTGCGCTTGCATGGGGGCGCGGCACACGTGGGGGGTCATGTGCATGGGGGGGTGCAGGGGGCATGCACACGCATTGCATTATGGGTGTGGGTGTGTGCGCGCGCGCTTTCAGCACTCAGCACCGAAAAGGTTAGCCATCACTGCTGTAGAGTTTGATTTTTGATATATGAATTTCCTGACTACAGAATTTCTTAACTTTAATTTCTTTTTAAAGATATTGAAATTACCGCTGCTTTTATGCAGTTTTTGCCATTGTACTTTCTAATTTCTCCACAATCCGGCAGAGTCCCTGGTGGCTGCCTGGAATAAGGCGGCATCGGGGGCACTGGACTGGATTGCGCCTCTGCGACCTCTCCATTGCGATGGATCCAGGAGGGCTCCCTGGTTTACCGAGGAGCTTCGGGAGATGATACGCCAGAAGAGACGTCTAGAGCGACGCTGGAGGGCCAGTAACTCCGAATC
>QLTV01000834.1:63002-77625 GCA_003457575.1 Thermophis baileyi
ATTAAAGAACTTTCGTCCAGTCTCCAACCTACCCTTTGTGGGAAAGGTTGTAGAGAAAGGGGTGGCACTTCAGCTCCTACAATCATTGGATGAAACAGATTATCTAGACCCTTTTCAATCTGGCTTCAGGTCTGGCTACAGCACGGAAACTGCTTTGGTCACGCTGATGGATGAGCTCTGGTGAGCCCGAGATGGGGGTTATTTCTCTATTTTGGTGCTACTTGACCTCTCAGCGGCTTTCGATACCATTGAGCATGGTATCCTTCTGGGACGACTAAGGGAGTTGGGAGTGGGAGGAGCACCGTTACAGTGGTTCTCCTCCTATCTCTCTGGTCGGTCACAGTCGGTGTTGGCAGGAGGACAGAGGTCGACCCCTAGACCCCTCGTTTGCGGGGTGCCTCAGGGCTCGGTCCTCTCTCCCCTCTTATTTAACATCTACATGAAACCGCTGGGTGAGATCATCCAATGATGCGGGGTGAGGTATCAGCAATATGCTGATGATACCCAGTTGTACATCTCCACCCCGCGTCAGTTCAGTGAAGCGGTGGACGTGATGTGCCGGTGCCTGGAGGCTGTGAGGGTCTGGATGGGAGTTAACAGGCTCAGACTTAACCCAGACAAGACCGAGTGGCTATGGGTATTGCCTCCCAAAGACTATGTCGATTGTCCATCCTTGGTTCGGGGGGGCGGGAACTGTCCCCCTCAGAACGGGCTCACAGTTTGGGTGTCCTCCTAGACTCACAGCTAAAATTAGAACAACATTTGGTAGCTGTAGCTAGGGGGACCTTTGCACAGGTTCGCCTGGTGCACCAATTGCGACCCTACTTGGATCAAGAGGCTCTCCCCACAGTCACCCATGCCCTTGTCACCTCACAGTTAGATTATTGCAACACGCTCTACATGGGGCTACCCTTGAAGAGTGTTCGGAGACTACAATTGATCCAGAATGCGGCTGCACGAGCTGTCGTGGGTGCACCTAGGTACACCCATATTACACCTATACTAAGATCCCACAGGGCGGGGCTCCTCCAGGTCCCGTCAGCTAAACAGTGCCGGCTGGCGGGCCCGCGGGGGAGGGCCTTCTCTGTGGCTGCTCCGGCCCTCTGGAACCAACTACCCGCTGAGATCCGGACTACCCCCACCCTGCTGACCTTCCGGAAAGCAGTGAAGACCTGGCTGTTCCGGCAGGCTTGGGGCCGTTGATCTCGCCTCTGTAATTGGCGAGGTCCGGCCATGAAACGGTATGTATGAGTTTTTAACTGTTTTTAACTGTTTTTATTATGTTTTCTTTTAATGGTTTTTTTATATTGTTGTGAGCCACCCAGAGTCCCTTGGGAGTTGGGCGGCATACAAATTTAATAAATAATAAAATAATAATAATAATTTAATGCAGTTTTTCATTGATTTTCATCAGGAGGGGGGAAAAATACTGGAGAGAATTCATTTGAGAGAGGAGTTCCCTGAGGATGGGCTCCAGCACGAAAGCTCAGAAGACTAAACTCTGGTCCCGTTGACCAACCCAGATTGGATCCTACGATATTATCCTGGGACATGTATATTCGCCTTCATTTGTGATAATTCATTTGAAACTAAATTTTGTGCTATTTATAGGAAGAAACATCCAAATTCTACCCAATAGAATCCATGTTGATTTTTTTTTAACATCCTTAGCATTAATCCATATGAAATGTAAAAGAATCATGTACCACAATCAAATGCTCTAAACTAGATAAATGCCAACTAAGACAAATTCTCAAATATATATTTTGGAACCTGTATATCCCCTTTGTAATCAGACAAACAGCTCTTACACAGATGTAACCCGTCTCTTTGTCTCTTATGCAAACACAGACGGACATAAAACAATTTTTATGCTGACAATTTTCATAAGCTAAACTCTCAAATTGTTTCTACAAATGCAACAGTTTATCCTCCACAAAAACAATAAGAAATAAATTACATCTCCAGTGGCCCATTCTTTGTAAGAAAGAGAGATTAGAAGCAACTTACAGTAATTGTGAATCCAGGATCCATCTCAATCAATGCCTTGTGAAAACCTATGATCCATAAGGCCTCCTGTCTTTCCATACATTGAAACTCTTCTGACATCTGAATGAGGAGTACGGGTAGTCCTCGACTTACAACAGTTCATTTAGTGACCATTCAAAGTTACAACAGCACTGAAAAAAGTGACCTATGACCATTTTTCACGCTTACGACTGTTGCAGTATCTCCATGGTCAAGTGAATAAAATTCAGACGCGTGGCAACTGACTCCTATTTATGACTGTTGCAGTGTCCCAGGGTCATGTGATCCCCTTTTGCATCCTTCTGCCAAGCAAAGCCAATGGGAAAGCCAGATTCACTTAACGACCATGTTACTCACTTAACATCTGCAGTGATTCACTGAACAATTGCGGCAAGAAAGACCATAAAAGGGGCAAAATTCACTTAACAAATGTTTCGCTTAGCAACAGAAATTTTGGGCTCAATTGTGGTCATAAGTCGAGGACTACCTGTACTAGATAGACAAGGAGGAGGAGGAAATAAATATAATAAGTTCCAGAAAATGTGGCCTGAGAATTGCTTTCACTATCGGACAATTCAGTTTCAGTGCAGCCATAGCAAACTAACTTCACTTATGACCATCAACACTTCTCACTCATAGTTAGTTTCTCGCTCTTCTTACAGTCATTCCAAAATAAAAATATAAAATTGCCTGTCAATCTGTCCCATTATTTTTGGTAGCAACTTGCTATTTATAGACTTTGTATCAGTGTTGCAAAATGATCCCAGAATGAACGGTTTCTCCAAATCTCTGACACTCAAAACATTATCTAGAATTATTAAGAGTGATAGTTTCCAATTTTGGAATGTTGGAAATTAGAAATTGTTTTTACCAATTTACTAATTTAAACACGCCTATAATTTTTACCACTTTTCCATAATGCATCATTCATTAATTATTCTGTTTCAAAATAGCCCATCCTTTAAGTCAACATAAGATGACTATCAGGAACATTGTAGCAAAGACTCTTGAATGAAGGGCAAAAATAAACCATCATAGAGGATGCAAATCTCTACAGTAGAATAACCCCATTGTTCACAGACAGCTCCTTTTGCCTAATCACGTCTAAAAGCCTAATTTATGTGATGATTTCCCAGTACAATTTTTACAATGAGTTTCATCTCTATTCTTGCCTGCTCTGAATTTATTGCAGAAAAATTATATTTTCTGCCACTAATAAATACAAACCTGACTATGGGAGTTTTCCCTAAATTTCATAGTCATAAATTGATTTAGAATGCCAAGCTAATATTGAGAAAAATATTTTCCAACCAAATGGATGGGTCAAGACTATAATTCCCCAAATAAGGAGAATTATCCTTCTTTATAGTTATTGAAACAAGATTGATAAAAGCCAGGCAAGGAGAAAGGGAATAATAATCTAGTATATATTTGGAGCTAAATCCTTCATCAGTAGATTCATACTCTGGCCATTTGCCTGGGTAAATGAAAATTTTCCATTACCCATCATAATATTTGATGTCTTTGCCACCCTTCTTGTGAAAATTGCTAAGTTAGTGTTATAGGATATTGATGATAGTTTCCACTGAATACACTGGATAACAAAGATTTTGCTTCCTGAACACTTTTGGATATAACTTATGGATTTTTGACTGCTGAGTATAGCAGTCAAAAATATATATGAAAATAACCTGTAATTTAATCTACCATGTACCGTTTTATAGAAATCTTCTGTTTTCACACAACGGCAATGTACACCCTTCAGTATCTGTTAGGTATGCTGCACACATGAAAGAAACATATGAAAACATGAAACTGTTGTTTGAAGCACATCCAGCAAGCAACTGGAATACTGGCTGATATTGTTGAACACTGCATGAGATGCATAAGACACTGACTACAAATGAAAATCAACAACAAAACATTTTTGGCCGTGTTGAACTCATATAATGTGTCAGAAACATTATACAATTATATACATTATAGTCATTAAAAGTTAATTTCATATTTTCAAGATTCCTACGTAATACAGTCATTCTGAAATTATGTTTGGGTTCAGTTTGAAGGGGCCTATTATAATCACCAAAAAATTTTCAGGAAGCAAAGCTTTTGGGGGGAAATTGTTGTCCAGTGTTATTGGTTTAACCAAAACATATAAATCCAATCATCCCATACACTATTCTACTGTGCATTATAAGAAGGGAATTCAACCTACCAATTTAAAATATGATGCCATCAGAGCACAATAGAAGATTGAGAAATATGTTAACTAGCCTACACAAGTAACCCCAACCTTCCTTTTGATACTTGGGTTGGTATTATATTCAGCTGCTCTCAAACTTAGTACTGAGATTAGAAAATTCTTTCCATCCAAGTCATTTTCTAGAAAATCTCACATCACCTTGCACTGCTAGAAGGATAGAAAAGCTGATTGTTGTTGACTGAAGAATAAACCATATTACTGAGCTTCCTGGCCAGCACAACTGTACTTTTTGTAGAGCCGACATACATGGTTGAAATAGAAGCTGGTGAAGGGATAGGCTCCTTAGAACTACTACCACTCATATTTGGTTCCATACAGATTCTCTCTGTGAAGAGATCATAAAACAGTGTTCCCCAGTGGGTCTGAGAGATCAGGGGGCTAGGGAAATATTCACCTTGCTTAAGCCATTCTTGGCACCTATCAAAGAGACACTGAGTTCACCTACTTCCTCTTTAAATTATTTTTAGGAAGTTGCTTATTACTGATTTCTTGGAGTTAAGAACTTTCAGAAAGTCAAGCTATATTACACAGGAGATTTTTCCTTCTACCCTGGACAAAACAAGCTTTGATTAAGTTTGAGGATTAACAAGAGACGCTTCAATTTTTTTGAAAAACAACAAAGGGTACTAAAACGTTGATTTTGGAAAGTTAAGTGACTAGATGGCCTTGAAAGAATATTTCCTGTGGGGTGCTTAAAAATTTATAAAACAAGTATATGAAGTCTTTGAAACTAATTGTAAGAAATCCTACCATGGGAAAGCTTTGTTGATTGCAAAATAAAGAGATGATAAGATGGGACTTGAAGGCTGGCTGCAGGGAACCAGGAAGAACAATGGATTACTCATAAAGTAATGGACTATTAATACAAAGGAGCAACACTATTTGACTCTGGAAGAAACTAAGGCTGTTTGAGAATAATTTACTCAGAAGTTACATACAAGATTGGGTGAACATAAAAGTGATATGGAAAATGATGCCAGAATGGATTTACAAATGAAACCAGCTGTAGTCTTAATAATCAAAGGGGACATACAAATAATAAATCCAAAGAATGACTTGGAAAATCTTCTTACTTTGGATTTAGAAAAGAAATGTGTAGAACCAAGAAAAGTTGGTTGCTGAGAAGAGACAAAGAGGAAATGTTTAAGCTGATCCTGGAAGGAATCAAAGAGAAAGTGATAAGAACTCAACTTGATAAGACTAAAGATTAATTTTAAAATAAATAAAAGGAAGATTTATAAAGTGAATCTGTGTATGTTATGGTTTCTGGTAACTAAATGAGTAGAGATTTCTGCTGCTTTATTTCTTAGAGAAAAGGATAAGCTTGGATTATAACATTGATATTTTTATTACAATTAAAATATATATTGTAACATTTCTGTTAGCTATTAACAGACTATTCCTGACTATGTGTGTGTGTGTGTGTGTGTTTCTGTTTTCTTTCTTTTCTTTCTATTAAGTCAGTTATTGGGGGTGTATGGCTTAGCATAAGCCAGTGTTTCTTAACATGTAGTTCTTAAACCATTGGGGATTCCCCTCACAAGACCCTATCAAAGGTCCACCAAACCAAAATTATTTCCCATCCTTTAAAAAAAATACAATTTTAAAACACACACTCTGCTACAAAGAAGTTCCCTGAGGATGGGCTCCAGCACGAGTCTGAAAACAATATTTGTAGCTCAGGCTTGAAATGAGTGATCCTTGGTGCTCTCTGAGCTTGCTTGTTTTCTTGCAGGCGTTTCATTACCCAAACTAGGTAACATCATTGGTGCATTAGCAGGGGTGGGCTTCAAAAATTTTAGCAAGGGGTTCTCTGCCAGGTTGCTGGGTGGGCGTGACCATGATGGGCGTGGCCTAGTCAGCCTTCTGCACCATGGTGGGGGGGGTCATTTTTGCCCTCCATGGGCTCCAGAGGTTTTCCTCAAGCCTCCGGGAGGGCGAAAACGGCCTCCCCAGGCTCCGGAGGCTCTCTGGAGGCCGGAAACAGGCCCGTTTCCAGCCTTCCCGAACTTCCAGTAGGCCCATTTTTCACCCTCCCCGAGCCTCCGTGCACGCCCTGCACTTACCTGAATCCAAAACGGGCCACATGGGGACTCCTGGGAGGGATGTGGCAGAGTGGGTGGGGCCAGCCAGGAGTGGGATTTGGGGGTTCTCCGAACTGCACAGAATCTTAGCTAGAGGTTCTCCAGAACCTCTGTGAACCCCCAGCAGCCCACCCCTGTGCATTAGGTAGCACTGATAATGTTACCTAGTTTGGGTAATGAAATGTCTGCATGAAAACAAGCAAGCTCAGAGAGCACCAACGACCCCTCATTTTTTTTATCTTTGTAAACTCTTTGTATCTGTAAACTTTAATAAAATTATTTAAAAAAAAAAGAATGAGCCACACTATTAAATCAAATTCTGTTCTTCAAAGATCATGTCAAGGAGAGGGAAAAATCAATAATGATGGTTAAGTTAAGTATAAATAATATTCCATGAAAACTCAACTCACATCTGTTGACAATGTAACTTTAAGGGTGTTTTTTTTAATTTAAATTTAAGATTTAAATTTAAATCTCTCCCAAATCTGAACTATCCAAAGCTCAGGATTCCCATGTAAGCTTTTAGCAAGAAATATTGGCTGGATTCACACATTATATCAAGCCATAATTTACTTAAGCTTTGGCATACCATTTTGTGCAAAACTACATAGACACTATAAACCATGGCTTATGGCTTATCTTATAAATTTAGTCACTTGAAATGTATTTAGTAAACCATGGTTAAGCAAATCATGTCTTAAAGAACAGCTGTGTGCCACACAACAGCTAACCTCTAAACCACGAATTTCCCAATTAACCTCATTAAATTCTACTCGGTTGTATTTAAATCACATCCATCTTGCTCAGAAAATCTCCCAGATCCTGGAGTGTTTTTCCTCTTTCTAGAACTGATATTTGGTTGGGCAATGCGTATGTTGTGGGATATAGAAATACACGAATTTTGAAGTTTATTATTTTTTTTAAAATGTGGTCAAACGAAATGTGACGGCACAGTGATCAACAATCTATTACTGTGCTCTGTCTTGATGCTGCTACACTCTTAATCCTCAGTTACGTGGCATGCTATTCTTTAACCTTATGATGAGCTTTAAGTGGTTGACAGAAAAAAGCAATACAACATGCAGTGTTGGACTAATTCACCCCAGCGACCAATCCCAGCGTTCAGTAATTCTTTAGAAGGACCCACAGTTCATTTCGGTTAAATCAGAGACTTCCAAAATCTGAACAATCTATCTATATATATAAAAGCCAAATGCCACTCACGCATCATCACAAAATCTCCAGAACCGTAAAGGCTACAAACTTGAAACTTGGCACGTATGTTCCTCTTGGCTTCTAGGTGCTCGCTAAGAAAGGATTTTTCAAAATGACCATCAGATCATTAATTATTTCTTATATTATTATTAACACACTCTGATGCTAAGGAGTTAGACGTTCTACTCCCCCTCCCCACCTGAAAAGAACTCTGTTCCAACTGCCAGTGGGTGTGGCCAGTGCGTGACTCATCTGGCCTGCGGGCTGGGAATTTAGACATTCTACTCCATGCTAAGGAGTTCAGTTTCGTAGCGAAGCACAGGTACCCAGCTACTAGTCAGTGCATAATCATGGTTCTTCTCAGGGATGAAGGAGCACATTCTATCATAGCAAGGCAGGCTTGAAGGTGACTTACAAAGGTTAATTTAATTGAGCTTGTTCCCACCCAACCCTCCACCCTACTTTGACATTCTTTGTCAGAACAACAGTTGCTGCTAGGTCTCAGAAAGGGAGGCAAGGACATTGTGAAACCTAGCTTCAACAGAAAGGAAAGAACAACTGCAACCAGCCTGCCTTCCATAGAAGATCCATATATTTGCCCAGGTCAGAAGGAGGGCTGAGAAGACATCTGCAGACCCCTCACATCCTGGACATAAACTATTTCAACTCCTCCCCGTGGGACGGCGCTATAGGGCATTGCATGCCAAAACAACTAGACACGGAGACACATGGTTTTCCCTCGTGCCATCACTCTGCTGAACACCTAATTCTCACAGCGCTGTCTAATGTCTTTGTATATTATACCAAAATAGTGTGCCTATAGTATTATTATTTATTCTTTTTATTATGTTCCTTACTCCTCCCTTTTATTGGTATGATTATGATTATGATTATGATTATTCTGTTGCTTTGCAGTGTACACTGAATGTTTCTGTATCGGAGACAAATTCCTTGTGTGTTTAATCACACTTGGCCAAATAAAGTTCCATTCAATTCAGTTCAACATTTTCCTTTCAAATCTACAAGAACAGACCAGGCAATGCAAGCGGAATATCCTGGGGATCAAGAACCATGGGAATTATTACTTCCCAATTATATCTCCCTCCTGATTGTTGATGTTGTTGAATATGCTTAGCAACAGCTAGGGCTTGAAATCCCACTGCAAGTTCTTGCAGCTCTGATCACCGCAGAAGTAATGGGAGTTACCTAAGAGGAACACCAATCTTCTTTCTGACTATGAACCTTCCATTCGGAAGCTAAGACTTTTGAAAACATATCATGACATCCAAGCCCATTCCCAAGGGAGCCCAGTGCATTAGGGAAACCAGCTCATTGTAAATGTAAAAAGCTCACTGTTTTCTTACCTTGATATTATTTTCATATTCTGCTAGAGCTTCGAAGATGGGGAAATGGCAGAAGTTAAAAGCAACTACATCAATATGCTAAACAAGATAAATTATAGCCAGAGTTTGAGTGTTTTGGTTGAAGGGTTGGCCCTTTGAGAATACTGCACTATTTCGTAATTGCTCAGTAGTTTTAAGGATGACATTATTGAGATAATGATCATTATGACCCTCGTGGCGCAATGGTTAGAATGCAGTACTGCAGGCTGCTTCTACTGACTGCCGGCTGACTGCAGTTCGGCGGTTCGATTCTCACTGGCTCAAGGTTGGCTCAGCCTTCCATCCTTCCAAGGTCAGTAAAATGAGGACCCAGATTGTTGGGGGCAATATGCTCACTCTGTAAACCACTTAGAAAGGGCGGTAAAGCACTGTGAAGCGGTATATACCTCTAAGTGCTATTGCTATTGCTATTAGCAAAGCTCCTATCATGTCACTCAGCTGAAGGCTTCCACTACATCCCAAGGAACCACATAGGTTGCAATGCAACTCTCCCTGTTCATGTACGTATTACTTTGTGGACAATATAGATAGCCCTCGACTTAAGACCACAATTGAGCCCAACATCTCTGTTGCTAAATGAAACAATTGTTAAGTGAATTTTGTCCCATTGTAACGACTTTTCCTGCCACAGTTGTTAAGTGAATCACTGTCATTGTTAAGTTAGTAACACGGTTGTTAAGTGAATCTGGCTTCCCCATTGACTTTGCTTGTTAAAAGGTCACAAAAGTGGATCACATGAGTCTGGGACACTGCAACGGTCATAAATATGAGTCAGTTGTCAAGTGTCTGAATTTTGATTAGTGACCATGGGGACGCTACAATGTGGAAAATGGTCCGAACTCACTTTTTTCAGTGCCGTTGTAACTTCAGTCACTAAAGGAACTGTTGTAAGTCAAGGACTATCTGTACTGCCAATGAGAACTGAGTCACTCTGTAATTGACAAACTCTACTCAGGCAACAGAATTCCCAAGAGAAACACTGCATTTTTTCCCTGCAGCATTCATTTCTCCTGACCCTGCTCATTTTCACCTCTGTTGACAACACCTGGTACAGGTAATCCTGGACTTACAACAGTTCATTTAGTGACCATTCAAAGTTACAACTCCACTAAAAAAAAGTGACTTATGGCCATTTTTTACACTTACGACCTTTGGAGCATCCCCATGATCATGTGATCAGAGTTCAGAAGCTTGGCAACTGGTTCATACTTATGACTGTTGCTGTGTCCCAAGGTCACGTGATCACCTTTTGCGACTTTTTCACAAGGAAAAATCAATGGGGAAGCCAGATTCACTTAACAACCATGTTACTAAGTTAACAACTGCAGTGATTCACTTAACAACTGTGGCATAAAACGGGATAAAACTCACTTAGCAAATGTCTCACGTAACAACAGAAATTTTGGGCTCAATTGTGGCATTTATATCCTACCTTTTCTCTGAGAATTCAAGGTGATGTATCTGGAGGTATCTCCTAATTTTATTCCCACAACAGCAATCCTGTGAAACAGGCTGAGCATTCAGCTCCTTGTTAGAGGCTGTGTTTGTTCAATACCCTGAGATCCTTGGAAGTAGGTTGCACATGGAAAATGCCATATTCCTGTAGGATCTACTGAAAAAAATCAACAACAAGGCCATGCCAACATTGTCTCCAACTGCAAGAGTGTGTAAAGAAGATTCAGAGTGCAAAGCAACCTTCTCTTTTTCTCCTTCTCAAAACAACAGAAGGCTGGCAATGAAATACAGTCCCATGGGATGAGATGCTTTCAGCACTCCTGGCAAGATAGATGCAGGAAATAGCACAAAGACTCACTTACTACCCCTTCTGAATGTAAGCAAACAAAACTGATTTCTGCCCCCTCCAATTTTCCGCCTTCTTCCATAGTACACGTTCTTTCTCCTACAAACAGACTTCCGAGTCATACAGTTGGCAAGAAAGCCAGGATCTGTTCAGAAGCTCCCATCAGGAGGCAGGAGCTGGTTTCTTAATATTTATAAGGCAGAAAACACTGACAAATAGGCCAGGCAACAGCAGGGCTGGAACAATAAACCGAGATGCCAGTGAGAAATTCAGTCTGCGTATGATAAAGAAGTACTTTATCAAAATGCCATGCCAAGCAATCACGGGGACTTTATTTAACAATCCAATTCTTTGCATATTTTCCAAAAAGTTAAATAACAAAAGGTTCAGTTGGGCTACAATCATTCAAATACGATGTTGACAGTTTTGTCCAGCAACTTGTCTCAAAGCGAGACTGCCTGTACAGCAAAATATCAAGTAGAGTGGATAAAAATAAATGATTTTTTTTAAAAAATTAAATGGTAAATACTGGCCTCTTCTTCAATAACGATTAGGTAGCATTCTTTAAAAAAATGCACACAGCATGCAATTTCTAACTGAATCAATGTCTCTACTGGATTCACTGAGTTAAAGGGCAGTTTAATTTTCTGTATACATATTATTATTTCCAAGTGCCAAGAATTTGGAGAAAGACATTGTACGATTGAAAAAGAAACACTAGGAAGTTCCTGGCAGCATATGCACCCCAACTACCACTCTATCGGTCTTGGTTTTAAATCTCAGATGCCCAACATCTGAGTTGTGGGGTGGACTAAAAATTCAAGATTTCCCACACCTTTAAAATCCCTGATTAAAGATCCTAGGAAAATGCAACTCAGCATCGATTCCTATCAAGAAAATACCCAATTGACAATTTGTGTGTGTGTGCGCGCGCGTGCATGCAAGTACGTGGTTTTTGTGTGAGAAAGAAAGAGGCTTTGCAGAAAATTGATATGCTAAGCTAAAGCAATGTTAAAAGATTTTAACTGATCTCTTCGTTCTATAATCTGTTGGCTGAGCAACCCAAAAGTTGTTGTTGATTTTTTTACAGAAACTGCCCCCCCCAATAAAACCCGCAATAAGCTGACCCCTTGCTGAGAAACTTGAAGTTCAGTTCAGTTCAATTCAGTTCAGTCTTTTCTTCCCTGAAAAACACTCCCTCCCCCAAATTGATGGAAAGCTGATTCACTATCTACTACTCCATCCATTAGGAAAGGGAGTTTAGCTCCTAGATAATTCTCTCCTTTGCTTTCTAGGCCAGTGTTTCTCAACTTTAGCAACTTCAGTTGGCTCTCTACT
Organism: Thermophis baileyi; assembly: GCA_003457575.1. NCBI lineage: Eukaryota > Metazoa > Chordata > Lepidosauria > Squamata > Dipsadidae > Thermophis > Thermophis baileyi. The sequence goes on from QLTV01000834.1 coordinate 75,135, forward strand.
GCGGTGTTTCTCAATCTCGACAACTTTAAGGGGCGTGGACTTCAACTCCCAGAATTCCTCAGCCAGCATCCCAGAATTCTGGGAGTAGAAATCCAGGCCTTGATGAGGGTGATTGATTTTTCTTTGTTCTGATCCAGTCTCATCATTTCTACTGTTGGAAGAAATGTCCATCTGGGTTCAATTCCAAATGGGGAGAAAGGCACTGGAAACATGGAAACTGCTTGGAAGGATGGTTTTAATGCTGGACAGGACCACATGGTTTGAGGTCCTGGGCAGAAATGAGCACATGGGTGAGAGAGGGAGAGAGATTTATACCCTCTCTTGGGCCCTGCCTTGGAGCTCTCTGTTCCTGTGTAAAAAATGTACTCTGGTTGGTTGTCAGACTCCCATGGGGCCATGCAGGGGTAACTTTGTAGGTTGTCTTGAATCCCGGGCTTGGTTGAATCTTGCTGGGTGATGATGTAATGAAGGGGCTTTGGACAATTCCTATTATGGCTTAATGGCTTTGTCCTGGTTTGGATCTTGAGTGAGGGCTAATCCAATCATGTCCTGAGGGCCATGTCTTTTGTGTTGTAGATAAGCTGGCCCAGCCTTTGTCTTGTAGATAGGTTGGCACCAAAATATCTGCTGGGGGGGAGGGCAGGGAGCTGAGGCTCTGAGTTTGTCTTTAGAAACATTAAATATTTCCTAGAATATTTCATTTTTCTAGGAGAGGGGTGGGTGCTAACCAGAGGTGGGTTCCTCCCGGTTCGCACCGGTTCTATAGAACCGGTAGCAAACCGCTGTGACATCACGGAGCCAGTTCTGTCGGTGCCGGTCCGCCATCTTTTTTGGGGAATTTTTTTTTAATTTTTTTGCTATTTTCTTCTTCTTCTGCGCATGCGTAGAAGCCGAATCCCCGGCACTGCGCATGGGCCGCCATCTTGTTTTTGGCTTTTTTTGGAATTTTTTGCAAATTTTCAGCACTGCGCATGCATGCGCGCCCACACGGTACGGCCACGCGGCACACAATACACGTGCAGCCACACGGCGCAGGAGGAAGTGAACCGACAGCAAGGTAAGTTAGAACCCACCCCTGGTGCTAACTTCCTACACTACCATCTTCACTCTCTTTTATTATTTCCTTGTGTTTAAATTTTTTTTGCCAATTTTAAACACCCAGAGTCGCTGGGAGTCAGGTGGCATATGAATTTAGTAACAACAACAACAACAACAGCAACAAAGCCAGTTTGGTTTAGTGGTTAAAGCACCAGGCTAGAAAGTGGAAGAGCGCCAAGTTCTGGTCCTGCCTTAGGCATGAAGCCAGCATATAGAGATTCTTCCCTCCCTCTGATCCAGAGCCCAGGAACAGTCAACTTTTAAGAATTTGAATAGGGGCAGGATAGGGCCATACAAATCTTGGGGGACAATAGTGTTTCAGAGGGCAGACGCCATGACAGAGATAATCCTTCTTGGGTCCCACCTATTGACACAATTTAATCAATGCAATTTTCAGGGATGCAGGAGCCATTAAGCAGGTTAGAATAGAATAGAATAACAGAGTTGGAAGGGACCTTGGAGGTCTTCTAGTCCAACCCCCTGCTTAGGCAGGAAACCCTTCAGATAAATGGTTATCCAACATCTTCTTAAAAACTTCCAATGTTGGAGCATTCACAACATCTGGAGGCAAGCTGTTCCACTGATTAATTGTTCTAACTGTCAGGAAATTTCTCCTTAGTTCTAAGTTGCTTCTCTCCTTGATTAGTTTCCACCCATTGCTTCTTGTTCTATCCTCAGGTGCTTTGGAGAATAGTTTAACTCCCTCTTCTTTGTGGCAGCCCCTGAGATATCGGAACACTGCTATCATGTCACCCCTAGTCCTTCTTTTCATCAGACTAGACATATCTAATTCCAGCAACCGTTCTTTATATGTTTTAGTCTCCAGTCCCCTAATCATCTTTGTTGCTCTTCTCTGCACTCTTAAGTCACTTTTTTCAGTGCCATTGTAACTCTGAACTGTCACTAAACGAAAGGTTGTTAGTTGAGTACTACATATTCCAGCAACTTGAATAAAAACTTGCTTCTTGTTATTATTAGTGGTTCAAGGGTTAAGATAAGATAACCCACCCACCCATCTCCAGTTCTCTCTTATCATGAGCCATGGAAGAGTTTTTCCAAGTGTTATTTACAATCAGATAAAAGAAAATAAGTAAAACCAAACAATTCTGGGACAATAGATTCAGGAGCTTATTGCTTAAACCCTGGATGTAGTATTGAAATGAGACAAATGACTGTTATTAAACTGGAAATGCATACGTATAATAGTAGCGAGAGGGAAAATTTGAGCATCACTTTAGATTGCCTTTCTGAAGATAAGTAGACTTTAAAGACATTGTTCCAAATCAGTTTTATAATTAATTGCATCGTTCATTCCTGCAATAACCAAAGCTTTTAGACTTTAAAGAATGACATGTCTCAGGCTGGAGTAAATATTTTAAATATTCAGCTAGCT